>JAVCKT010024380.1:0-10448 GCA_032273925.1 Rhynchotus rufescens | reverse complement strand
GTTCACCTACAGAGACTCACCTATCCAGATAAAATTTCACCTTAGATGATAGTCCAGATATAAAAAGATAATGTTTTTTTTTTTAACATTGAACAGTCCAACACTGTCTGGATAATACATACTGTAGTTGTGTGCTAGTTCTACTTGCTAGTCAAGACGATTAATTGCTCATCATCTTCCACTTTATTAAAATAATTTGCTTGTAAAAAACCCCTCAAAATCTCCTGAAAACACAGTGTATTACTGTAATCTAAAATAGGATGGTGCTATTGAAGCTACCACTTGTTAATCTAATCTATCAAAATCCAACTGTTCTGCAGATTTAATGCAGAAACCTCATAAAACAGCACTCATTGGTTCCAAAGTCAACCACTCTCACCTAACTCCTTTTTATTAATCCTGGAAAACTGATATAATGGTTATATCTGTTTCAGGATGAAAGCACCTCCCCGTTGCTAGATACAACACTAGGAAATAAAGTAATTCATGTTTATGAAACATGGAACTCTTCCATTTCAGAAAGTATTGTTCAAAACATAATAAAATTGTTGAGGTCTGCTGCCATTTTAATTCAAGTGTGTGTGTATGAATTGAGTTGTCCTTGTTTTCCAGACCAAGAGACTGCAAACTGCTAACAATTTTTCATGTCTCAGATCTAGGATTATTAGAATGCTTGCCTTGTTTCCTGTCTTTTCTTCTAAGCTGAAAAGTGAGGACTCTGAAAGGACTGATTGTGAACATATGAGGTCAGTTTTGTTCCTAGTTATTAGGAAATTATTACTTTCCCCATTTTTGGACTCTTTTGACCTGCAGAGATTATTTATGATAGCAATGATGTTATTACCTATGGCTGTGAGAACTGTTTGCTGTCTCTAGGCATGAGGACCAGAGTTTTTAATTTCCACTTGGAAGTTAGTATCATGTTCCAGAAAGTGTACAGAAGACAGCACTTCATAAATCAATACATGCATACATGAAAGAGTGAGCTTAGTGACAGTTTTTAGAAAGCATCCTATGGTCTTTGAACTTTTCTACAATACACATATTTTATTTTTTTTTTCTCCCAGAGATGGAAATTACAAACATTGCAGCAAAAGAGCAAAATGATTGAATTTTATTATTCATCTGCCATCAGCATCCCATGTCCTATAAAAGATCCTAATGGCCTCTTGAACATTGTAGCAATTTCAGTCCATTAGTCTAATAGATAGGGATTAAGAGCAGAAACAAAGATACCATTAATTATGAAAGTTAAACACATCTGTTCACATTGTATCATTAAAATGACAAGTATTTCATTATTTTAAAACTCAGAAAGTAATTTTCAATAAAGATACTGCTCAGTTTAGTGTTCTGCCAAACTCACATATTGCTCACAGGAGGACATGCCAAGGAAAAGTCCTACTACATCTACATCTGGTAGTGCAGATAGATAAATAAGGGACCACACACTGCTGCAGTGTTACCACCATCATATCAGAAACAGTGCACATTAAAAATAGTTGGTGACCCTGATCCATCTTCCCACTGCATTTAAAAACCAGGAAAAGATGAATATCATATAGAAGAACAGCTTACATCTTTGGAGTACTCACATATCTGCACCACTGATGTGCTCCTGGTGTAGGGGAGCATATTCCACTGTCCTAATATCTGGGATCACTGGCTCCTAAACTGCTCTTTGTAGCTTGGTAGAAATAGTACACCCTAACTTCTCTGAAGTCTCCAAAATTTTATAGGTGTGAAGCAACACTAAAAAAGCTTTTTCTGTCTTGTTGTTCATGGAGAGAACTCAAATTCTGGTCCTTTCTCCCTGAGGTCACATGTATACTGAAAAGCTTGTAGAAAAGATTAAATAAATTTTCTTGTCAAAAAATTAAGTGTTTATGCTTCATCACAAAACTCAAAACAAAAATACAAAAAGGAAAAGTGATGAAATGTCTTATTGGGTTCTCTCTAAAGCCTGTCCCTAGCCCTTCTTTTCACCCAACTTTTATTCCAGAATATGTCACAGCAACCTGGGCTGAGAGGAGAGTCCAAGAACATCTGAGCGTTGCGCAGGACAAACTCTTTCACTGTTTGCTGTTCTTGTTCATCAAGAAGTCAGTCCTGAGTCTCAACTGTTCCCTTTTCAATTCAGTCTACTTATAACAGCAGTTTCTTATTGCTCTTCTTCCATCCAAGGTGAATTAATTTATTCTTTTTTGAAGTTATATACAGAAATGTGCTTCCTGGTTATTATCTGGAAGGAATCTGTGCTTAGCCACAGAAATCCTATTAATTAATAACCAGAGAACAGAGAAACAGTTATTAAATACTGGCAAAGTATATTTAGCTTTTTTTTTTTTTTTTTTTCCTTTTTTTTTCTTGCATCCTCTAGAGCTGAGCAACGTCAATATCCCACTCCATGGGAGTTTTTGTGAATTTAATATTCTGTTACAAATGGAAAAGACAAGCACATTAGAAGAGATGTGTTAATTAATAGATAGAAGATTGTTAGGGCTGTTAACAATCCATACAATCCAAATAGCTTAAGAAGAATTTAATAAATAATTGATTGATAAGACAACGGTCTCGTCACACAGGCATAAGAAGATTTTTCAGAGACTCACATCTCAACACCTTTAAATGCTGTTAGTTTCATTGGAGTGTTACAGGAGGTGAAACTCCCGTTCACTCAAGTGAGTGTGAATTCCTCACTGCCTGAACTGCATGCATCTATGCACCCAATGTCTGAAGTTACATCTCTAGGTTCATTATGAAAACAAGCCTGACCTCCTTTTCTCTGGTATTTGCTTAGGGATAGGGCTGGGGTTAGGGCTAAGAGAGAGACAAAGCTTAAAGTCCCATTGGCGGTGGGGCTAGAAAGAGCATGCCAAAGGAAATGAAATATTCTAACCATACTGGTGCTTGGAATATCTTTGCTGTTTAGTCAACACTAGGTTTGTAAGAAACAGCATATCAGATAAGCAACTCCCATCCAGTCCTAGATAACCAAGTAAAACTGTTCCATTTGCAACAAGAACATCCAAATTCAAGTTCATCATGAGCTCAGTGAACAGCAATTCCTTGTTTACTTTTCTCACCACTCTACTGCTTATCTCCAGACATCCTCATCCCCAGACGCACTGATCTGCACAGAATCTCCTGTTCTTGGAAATAAAGAGCATGAGAAATCTTTTTAAACATTACCTTGTTTACATTAATTTTCCAATACCTTAATACATATCTAAGTAGCTTGGATAATTCACATAAGTTTCCATACTATAATCTAAATTAATACAATTCTAAAATTGTTTTGGAATGTTATATATCATTAGACAGTTTTGTAAATTATTCTTTTTAAATAAGAAACCATAATAAATGCAAACCTTCCCTCATCTTACATTCCTGTTCCTTTCAGTCTCTGGCAACTCTATAGTAATTTGCTGTAAGCTTTAAGGACCATAGCTGAATTCTTGCTTGTCATCTGTTTTTAAAGAGTGTTAATTACTCAGAAAATGACAATCAGGTGAAATCACCACAGATGGGCGGCTCCCTTTTGGAAGGAGGTATGCCTACTCCATACTCTGCCTTTATCATATAAATCAACCAATCCCCTTCCCCAAATTAGAAAACATGATTTGTAAATTAAAAATGTTTGCCTCTCTATAAACAAAATTGTACAGTGATCTGGAGTATGGGACAGGAAAAGATCTTATGCCTCGACTGTCCCTGAAACCTCTCAGACTGTTCTCTCTCAAGCTAGTCATATGCTGGCTCTAAAGCCAGCAGATGCAAGTGCTGTTATTGCTCTGGTTGAAGCAGAATTTCTTTGTATTGATGATTAGAAATCTCCCTCTCATTTCCAGGTTAGGTATATTTATGTCTAGTTATTTCTTATGTAAACATTGCTCTCTTACTCAAGTAATTCTTATCCCTCTTCAGTATATATTATTTCTCAGGGTATCTGTACACCATACTCACTTTTGCCGACTTGTTAATCCATATTCTTTCTCTCCCCTCTTATTTAAAAAGTTTTCCAAGCCTTCCCTTGTCACAGCAAACGTCTTCACCCAGTCACATCTAAATTCAGCTTTCAGGAAGGGAGCTAAGGAGATTTCACCTAGTATCAGATATGTCAGCTCAGCAAGGGCATTGAATCCTTTCCAGGATACTTTTCCCAGTACAGGAGCCTTCCTTATTTGCCTTTTGATGCCAGATGTTGGTTTGCAGTTGACCAACCAATAAGTTACCAATAATCAAATAATATGCCAGTTTTTAATCTTCCTTAGTCACTTTCAAATGATGCTCCAATAGATGATCTGGTTATGAATATTTGGGTACAAATCATTGAATTTCAATTTTCTGGGATTCTCATTCTACTATTCCTGAACCCACACTAGTTATTTACTTCTTTAGATGTTTGATATCTCAATCTTCCTTCTGTTTTTATCAGGGATCGGTGTGGAAAACTTGTCTGTTAGGATTTTTGGAAGAATTTGTGCATGTGGATGGATGTCCCATAGTAATGAGGGGAATGACTCCTCTGTAGCTGTTTGTCTAGCTGAATTCCAGCTGAATTGATTTTATGACAATCCTATTTAGCCAGTTTGTCAAGAGAGTGTTAAAGTTTCTGGAGAATTTAAAAGGTGTCTTCTCACTTGCTTTAATCGACACAACTAAATCACGATATATGATGGAAAAATAAAATGTCAGTGAGTTGTATGAAAACATTTTTTAAGCAATTATATTTGGAACATCTGTAATAATTCTGCCACAGAGAATACATTTCTTTTTCAATTTCAGTTCTTGTTTTCCTGCATCCCTTCTCAGATAGCAATTTCTTATCTAACGAGACGCACTAAGATGATAACAGTGCTTTCTCTTATTATAGAAGTAGCAGTATCCCATACCATTAGTACCAAATTTAGCCTTGGTTTCTCTACATCAAAGATACAGACATTATCTCCTTGGAAATCATTATTCTTTATCCATTTATGATCATGCAGATATTTTTCAGAATAAAGAAAAAAGGATAACTTAAATGCAGTCTGGCTAAACAGGACATTGTGTTTCTCTCCAAATGAACATTACATTGCAATAACATGGGCAATAAAATTATAATTTCTAACTGATTCCTAAATGTCGACTATTCTTTGGAAAAGTAATGAGAAATTTAATTGTTCAAGAATAACTTGGACAGAACTTAAGGAAAAAAATGTCGCTATGGGTTGTAAGATCTGACTTTTATTAAAATCAATTATTTAATCTATTTAAATACATAAAAAATGATTGGGCAGATGGCAAAGTATCTGTTCTTTTTATTCAGATATTTGAAATAAACTATTTCATCTAGTTCTGAAGCTATTCAAAGAACATGCAATTCAAGAGAGGAACATAACTTTTTACAACATTCATTTTAGATATTATGCCTCTTTACCTTCTGGCTCATTTTTATCTCTTTCTTCCATCTCCAAATTTGTCGTCCCAATTTTAATGTGCAAGAACAGAAGGCTCCTCGTTTTGCAACGCCAGTGTGAGCTAACTCATGATATCATAGGCTAATGTATGCCTGGAGCTCACAGCAGAGCCTCAGTAGTGTCATAGGGATTTTTCTGATATAAATTTTGTTAAAGGCACTTAATTGCCTAAAAGACTAGAGAACTGTGTGGCAAATGGTCTAGCAGAGGGATATGCAAACCTCATCTAAAATTCAGACCTACTTGGCAAGTGAAGCTTTGCCCTTTAGGTCGGTTCATATATGAGGGATTCTTATTCTAATAGGAGTGGTTAGTTTTGATCTAATATCTAATATCTCAGCTAAAGTCTTACAGCTTCTAATGAATATGCTCAGCTACTTGAAATTCAATGGTGCTAAAAGACAGAGCACTTCTTCCACTCAAGTACCCTCTTCCCCCATAACAAGATGTAAGAAAATCCTCTTGACCTATACAAAGAAAATTGGGTTAGTAAATGTTGAGTAGAAGCATATTGAAAGTTCAGAGGAGACAGGCATCTTTCAGTTTTGCAAATGATTACTCTGAAACTTCTATGAAGTTTGTAAAATGTGTGAAGGATAAAAATAAAAAAAAAAAAAATCACACAGATATTTAGAAAACATTTTCCCCCCCTCTATTTCAGCCTTCCCCCTCAGCCCTTGTGAATTCAGGAGCACAGCACAGTTTTTTGTACAATGATAACAGAACACAGACATTATGTAAACACTGCCAGTGGAGAAATGAAGTGGAAAAACTAGTTTTACAATAGAAAGAATAAATGATATTACTTACCATTCGATTGGGCTGAAAAACATTGAGCTTTAGAGATGTCTGATCGTTTACCTAAACTTTAGATAGAATTAGATACAGCTAGTAGCAGATATAGCAGATACAGAAGCAACAAATTATAGGAAATCCATTTCTGGACAATGTCCCACCTCAAGGATAGGCAAAGCAAAGGGCAAATTCGGATGCAACTTCTGATCTCTGTAACATACATAAAGCCAAAGAAAACAATTCTCTTCAGTGGAACTATTCCAGATTTACACCAGAATAATCAGTCTAAACAGCAGTCTGGAAATAGAGGACTGATGCCAGAGTTACTTCAAGTCTTTCTGTGTAAGCTGCTGAGTTTTCTATGCAATTCTCAGATAAATTTTTACTAACATAAAAAATGTTTTATTTGAATACAGAATTTAAAAACTTATGTTTGTTTATTTTTTTCTTTCCCCTTGATTGTGAAAAATAATATTTGTAGGATTTAATAATAAACTACAAAGGATTTGTAAACTTTTAGATTGTTCAAAAACATGCAAAGGCTTCGATACAAACCCTTGTAAATCACCTGGGATGATTTTCACTGACCATAATGGATTTTGGCTCCACCAGTACCCGCTACAGCGTCAGCATCTCATGGCTTCCTCTGACATCTTTGCAAACAGGTTTTGGTCAGCTTCTGATGGGCATTTCTGTCCTGTGATTCTGCAGCTTTGAAATCCACCACCCACTTCACTGACCCTGTCTGAAATATGGAAGATAATTTAGACTTATTATCCATTTTGAAAAGGAAACTGGCCTTGAGTTTGAGTACCTGCCTCCAAGTGCATCAGCCTAACCACAGTTAAAATAATACCGTGCTGTCATTTAGGGGAACATATTCTCATGGGCAGCTATTTGAGATTCCTCCAGTAAACAATTTAATCTATTTATGCAAACATGGAAATTAGAACAAATTAAAAAAAATAAAAGAGTAAACCTCATAAAGGACCAGAAACAAGAGAAGAGATGAACAAGAAGAATACTCAAAGGAGCACAACAGAGACTACAGATGTCTTTGACCTCCAGGGACTATTTTTACTTCATTACTCAGCCTATTTTAATGTGTTAAGAAAGGCTACAACAAAAGCTACAGAAGCATTATTGTGTTTATTTATTACCCTCCTAAATTAAGCTAGTATCATTGAACGCAAGAATACTAACGTGACCAGTAGCCCATTTTACACATTTTTTTCACAATACTGATATTTAATTGTACTATTATGCAACATTACAAGAAAAATTAGTGTATTAAATAATGTAATCTTAAAGAATTTTTCAATGAAATAGTTCTGCTGCTTTTAACATAATCTAAGATTATAGTAGGCATCATTCAGTAATTTAGTATCAATTCATTTTACTAATTGGACTGGTGTTTTTTAAATTAGTGCTTAAGAGATGCTTTAGAGAAATTCATCCCACAGAGATAAAAGTGTTTTCTTATAGTGTAGTGATTGTTATTGTTATGTTCTACCTATAAGGAGCAATTGTTGTACGTTATTTTACATTCACAAAGATGTTTAAAAGCATATATCTTCAATTTTTCCATAAATTGGTCTGTTACAGTTACCTCAATCAAATATCCAACTCTTATCAAAGCTAAAGAAAAGTAGAAGGGCAGGAGAAAATAGATGTAGAGAAAGAAGAAGTTAGTAAGACAGATGCAGCAGAATCCATTCCTGCCTCCTTCACTTCCAGTGAAGGATCACTGACTTCATTAAAAGCCCTGTCTGAAACCAAGGTACTACTTACTTGAACTGCACAAACAAAATCAATGCTTGAATTAAGACTTAGGGAAAATAATGAATAAAATGAGAAAAGGCACCTTAAAAGATCCTGAAAAATATGTTACTGTATGGATCATTCTATATTCAATAGCTTTTCATAAATTTTTTTGAAAGACTCCATAAATTTGCATGTTTACTTTCAATCTCTTCTCTACAAATGTAATTGTTTTTGCTACAGGACTAATTTTAATGGCAAAACTAAAGACCAGGATGCCTAGTTGCTGCTATGAAGGAAAAGTGCATATTTTGAGTTTAAAATTGAAAAAATGAAACGAACGTGCAAAATAGCATACAATAAAACTGTGTCAGACAGACTTGCTCCACTAACCTTGTAGAGTCTCTTTAATTAAACTGAAAAATGTTAATATGCTCTATTCACAGCAGGGGAAGGGAATTTGAATTCTCATTCTCCTGACCTACATTTGCACTTGGTTTACTTAGCAGAAAGGAGTCAGAGAGGTGAAGCTCATAATAGGAAAGGTTGTGAGGATATGAATTCCTGAATAAAACACGAGATGTGCAGCTTCTCAAAAGCGGCTATGAACTTTTCTGAACTATCCAAAAAAATAGGAAATAGTCATAATTGTGATGCTAGTACTTGTAACACACCTAGACATTTTAGGCATTCTGCTTGTTGAAAAAGAGAATTTTCACAGCCAAGAAAAGGACAAGGGGACATGCTCTTTTTATATGGTCTTTGCTCTTATTCTTATGACCCACTGACTTCAGTGGAATTACTGTGGGATGTGCTTCCCTTCCAAGCCTTTCACAAAAGTCAGGAGAAAGAGAATGTGGAAAAAAAAATTATTGGATATTATTTTCTTAATCACTGATTTAAAATTGCACAGCCAGTGATTAAACTCATGTTGTGAGCCGTTTTTCAAGTGAGGAGCTATGTCAAGGGAAGTCTGATTCATATCAGCTTTGCATAACTGTTCTGGTGGCAGGAACTGCTTACCATTACAGAAGCAAAACCATGATCTGGCTTCCATGATCTGAAGGATCTATGAAACCTAATCCTATATGTAAAGTGAACACCATTATTTTTTCTTTAGTATATTTCACCCTGACGTGATAGAGATCAGAAGTTTAAATGAATACAACCAAGGGAAAGATTTCATGGTCCTTTATTTATCACCCACACATCCTTTGCAGCTTAGAAGGAATAAAAACAGTACTGAAGAAACACAGCATTCTGAATTATTATGCATCAGGGGAATTTAGCAACGGGGTTTTTGCTTTCAAGTTCCTCTGGGATTTTTCTCGGTGCCCATTCACGCAATCACTTTTAGCAACACACCACTAAAGCATATATGCATGGAAATAATACACAAATTAGAATTCAACGTGAAAAATCAAAGAAAAATTACCTAATACCACCTTGGAAGTGTAAAGAGCCTTAATGTTGTTTCAACTGTAATCTGTGTCCATGTTAAAACATTCTAGTAAGGCCAGTGAGGGGTGAAACAGCTCCAATGTAAAAGGGAATTAGACCTTTCATTAGGAACATTAGGAAGCTGCACTCTGTGTCCATTCCTCTGCGGAAGGAGCTGAGCACCTCCAAAAGACTGTAGGAAGTGAATATACCCAGTGTTTTATAGGATCAGATTTTACCTGGGCTGAAAACTAGTTGGATTACATGAATTCTACAGGTGATTCAGCAATGCTCAGGGATAATCAGGTAGGCTAAGATTAAAGTACTCAGAGCTAGCTTCGAATTCTGTTCCCTGGAGATGGAGTCTAATATATGTTAAATCCAATAAGTGCCTTTTAGCTTTCTTCCCTGTCACGGAGTTTCAGTTTACTAATTAGAAATGTTCAGCTGCAATTCCTTTACATCACTTTCTCACAGGGTAGAATTCAACACCCTCTGAGAATTTAAAAAGGTTACACCGCCATTTGTCAAGGTCACAGCAAGAAAGTCTTTTCATTAATTTTAGATTGGAAAAGAATAAGAAATATTGTAATTGCTGCATTTAAGCCATTCACTGCACTAGTTCTCTTTCTACATCACAGACAGCCAATTAGGAACTTTATTTAAAATGTATGAATTGCATGACTGTCATTAAGCTAGGATTCTGAAGAGTTCATTTGCTTTCTTTAATGGAAGTCTTACAGAAATGCAATCATTTTTCAGGACAATGACCCAACCATTCAACATCTGGTAAATAAAAATGGTTCTCTATAGATTTGACCACAGGTGGAGCCTCCATTAAAATCTGCGCTGGGCGGACCCAGTTCTGCAAGGCACAGACTGGCCTTTATGCCAACCCTGATCATCTGCCTCCTTGGTTTGACAGAAAGAGATGGAAAATTCCCCAGAATGTTGTGCTTTTTTTTTTTTTTTTTTTTTTTTTTGTTGCAA
>JAVCKT010024377.1:10431-23881 GCA_032273925.1 Rhynchotus rufescens | reverse complement strand
GCCTTGCAATCTGCTCCCCGCCACCACGGACACAGCTCTGCCTCTGAGGTACTTACATGTGGCTGCAGCAACTGCTCTCGCTTTTCTGCACTTCATTTCCGCTCAACAGCTTCAGATGCTCAATTCCAGTCAGTCTAGGTATCATTCTGTGCTTTGAGCCCCATACAGCTACAAAAGGAAATAGAAATTGCCAGTTACGAAGCATTTATTTCATGTGGCAGCTGAAGATTCCATATTTAATGCTGCCAGATTTTAAGACTCAAGTTTTCCTTCAAGCAAACTGAAAATTCAGTTTTCTCTTTGTACTTTTCATGGGAACATGATAAATGAATTTCCTTTCATTTAAAGGAATGATTTAAAGAACAAATGAATGTCTGACTCACTCCTGGAAAAGCTACTTTACAAATAGTACCTCCTTTCCACAGGAGACAAGCTGTTCTCTCTTATGTTACTCAAGTAGCTGCAAACACATTAAAATACACTGCTAATTTCAAGTATTTCAAAATGCATCAGATACACAGCTCAAAAAAAAAATTTTTATCAAGCAGTAGTACAAATTGTTGTTTTTTAAGGAAATCATTCAAGTCAAAATTCTAAAATGGATGAGAAACTGTGGACACACGGATGGGGACACCTTGCAGCCACAGAGAATTCCTGTCTCTCTTGGTGTCTTATGTTGATCACACCAAATTAGCTACTTTGGAAAATCTTGCCCATAAAGAATGCAGCTAATAGGATTAGATAGCAACAAATAAAATCTCATATATCTTTTTTTTCCCCAAAATTGAATGCTTGAATGAAACAGTATGATCCCAATTTGAGACTGCTAAAATCCATTGAGACATCTGTTGAAATAGATTTTAAAGAAATTTGTTATCCATTTCTTGTAGCATGAACTAAAGTCTTACCTGGAAACATGAGTAAGGTGATGACACAGCTGATTCAGGTGTGAATTGCAACAGGTTTGATGAAGACACATAGTCAGAGTTAATCATAGCATGCTGAGAGGACTGTATGAACTTGGGACAATTTCACAGTTAAGTGCAGCTCTATCAAAAACAATAAGCAAAAGATACAGATACGAATGGTTTTGTTGGAGGATAATTCCACAAATGATTATCTCTGTATTTACAGTCAAGCTGTTGCTGATAATCTCATCAAAGAAAAGATATTATAAAGTCCTAAACAAACAGCTGAGAACAGGTTATCTTCATGATACAAGACTGAAAACTGGTCGGGTCTTTCTTGCAGAAGAAAACCAGAAGTATGATAACATATTTAAACAAATAAGAAAGAAAGACAGCCTTTAATAAGAAGCAAAGTACTTCCTGGCACGGTCCAGCATAACACAACAAAAAGCAACGCTTCCATGTTCGATTTACGTGACAGGAAGAGGGCTCTTCTGGGGAATGTTTGTAAAAGGCAACACTCCTTAAAACATTCAGTGATTTAGGAGAGACCAAGGATCCTTCCAGCTGAAAGACAGTCTATTAGAGCCAGTGCAGCTTTCTGAGATCTGCCTACCAAGTGTTAAGACAAAGAACCAACAGTTCCAGCATTAAATTCAGTGATAAAATCTAAGCATTTTCAGGGTCCTCCTCTCCCAATTCCACTCTCCTGGACTGTCTGAATGTCAGTAGTGTCTGAATCCTCCTTGGATCTCTCACCTGCAAACAAGCCTTGCAAGATTGTGCCGTGACAAGAATTATCCCACTGCTATCAGTGGAAAGATCCCTACTGTTAGGCTTTTGCCCATTATCTACTGTCACTGTTTCTGCTAAACTCTATGTTCTCTGTTTAGAGATAGGCAAACGTAGAAATTACAAAAATATACAAGAATCCAGAAATACGCAAGACTTTCTAGTGATAAGCCATATTTAAATGATGATATACACTGATCTGTGTTCTGCCTGCAGGCTAGATAAATAATTGCTGATGTAAATAGTTACTTTTGTCTCAGTGCTGCAGTGTCTGGATTTCTTTACTTTTGGTGGCCTCAAATCAGGTTGCAAACAGCACTTTCTCACATTTGCATACCCTGTTACACTCATAACAGAGACAAACTGTTAAATTCACTTGTTTCAGGGATAAGAGATAAGATTACAACCTTCTGCCCAGTGCCAAGGGTACAGTCTCATCCAAAAACTTTCACCTATAGCCAAAAAGCCTATGCCCAAACTGAAGCAGATTTTTCCTACACAGACATCCTCCTTTGGTTTTCTTCACCATCGTTTTATCAGAATTAGGCTGCTTTGATTTGATGCAAAGCCCTTTTTGGAATATATTTTTGAATAGGGCCCTTTTCATAGAGTTAACCTATTCTCAGTTCATCCTGTTGGGAAATACTTTCTTCCCATTGAGTATCTATTTCAGTGTAACACATAAAATCCACCAAAACACTGACATCAGGTGCGCATCAGTCTCCAACTCCCGGAAAAGACATTCTAGACACTGAAGTAATAACCATAATAATAACTTAGCACTTCTTTTCCCAAAGCATGTGATTAAACTTCACTTCTCCTGTGTAAGAAGACTTACAGAATAGCAAATTCTGACATATGTCATAGCACTTACAAAGCCATGTCATGATGCTTCATTCAAAATGGGACTTCTTGTGAGTTTAGTATGTCTGTGGGGCTGGAAGAGCAGAAAAGATGATCACACTTTTCCACTGCCACATTCTTGATGTTTCTCCAGCTTTTTGGTTATTCTTAGAGTTATTAATCTAAATGAGTTGTGCTGCTCCATCCTTCCATGAGACTGACACACTCCAGAGCAACAAACACAAACAACCTGTGGGGTCTGAGAGACTGAAAGGAGGAATCTTTCCACGGCACCAAAGGTGCTACTATGTCGGAGTTTCTTACTTCTGAAGTAGAGATGCAATCTGGAAGGCAGGAGCCTTGAAGTACCTCTCTGCTGAAGGTAGGAGGCCTGCCCACAGCATAGAAATGTGGGTTTCAGTAAATATTGACCTGCAAACAAGCACTGCCAGCCCTCCCTGGGTGCTGGCTACTGATGCGAGTGACCAGTCTGCTCTGAAGCTTGCCTGTTCTGCTATCAACATTTAAATAGCCCAGGTTAGCTCAGATCATTCCCCTCTGCAGGACTGCGTGGCTGTGTGAATGCTTGATTGGTGCCACAAATGCAAGCTCCTTTCTTCAATACCAACTGCTTTTAGTGAGGCAAGAGCATGACTATGAACCAACTAAAGTGACTGATAGCAAAATGATGCATCGAGTGCTGGGAATTGCACTGTAATTTCCCTCGTTTCATAAGGGGCAAGAACTGGGAAAGCTGCACCATTTCCACTGGTGCAGATTAAGAGGGAGGAGAAGTCAGAACTTTCCAGGAAAAAAGGATCCATTGAGAAAAGGTGCGTGCAGGTGGCTGGAAAGAAAAGAGAGCAGGGAGAGAACAAGGCAGCTATCACTGCTAGAGCAGAGGCAGCTATTGGCTCCTCTTCAGCTGTTGGACAACGTTACCAAACAGCAACAACAAATTAAATTGCACTCCAGTGGATGGAGATATTCCTCCCATTGATCTTGAGGGGTTGTTAGCAGGAGGTGCTGAACTCCAGGAATTTGAGAGCCCCCAGTCTGTTAGCTACAAGGGAATGAGAAAAAATGTGTGGTTACTTCCTCTGGTGACGGACACAGTCTGTTCAACAACAACATTTTTGAGCATCCTGAACTGCACCAAGCCCTGCTGTATAAATATATGAAATGACTGCCTGTGGTTGCTGACTCCCGGCATGGGGGACATCTGGGCCCAGTGCTGCCACAGGAGCGAGTCTGTGGAAACAAGATGCTGTCTGCAGGGAAGGGCTCCTCAGGAGCCGGGAAGCGAAGCAGGCTCGTTTGAAAGCAATTCTCTCTTGGTACTTGTGGTCTGCTTTCAGGGTAACACACAGCGAACTAATCATGCAAATCCAAACTCCTGGGAAATAAGCCTTAGTTTCTTCATCTGCTGCTCTGAAACTCAGCCAATGATCGTGCGACCAATATCCCTGAGGTGTCAAAGTGCATTATTGATTTGCAGGCAATGCATATCAGGGTACTGGAGACTCCACACTGTGAAATGGTTATTAAGACAGTAATTAGCTGGTGGGAGAGAGGTATAATTTGGTTCAGAATTCGGAAGCTAGATAAAATCAGCTGATTAAAAATAATGCGATGTTAACTCAGTCCCTTGTGCAATTAAACACTCATAGAACCTGACTGAAATATTTGGACCGGCTTTCTAACAGCAGGAAAAGCCATAACCATTTTGCTCATGACAGCCATTAAAAAACCTGGCCTCAACTAACAACAAAATCAGGTCCTGGGAATTTAATTTCTTCAAAGACAAAGTGCCACTGCTTTTCACCCTGAGAAGCCCCCATCCACTTTAATCAAGTTTTAATCTTTGAAAAAACATGGAGTGCTGGAGCAAAATTATACAAGGCACAGGAAGGCAGCTCATCAGATTTTTTTTTTTTTCCGAATGTATTTTGCTTGGGAAAAATACTTCCTGCCTGGTCTCTGAAATCACCTGGATTTTTGGGGAGATAGCCTGATTTAATTTTCAAGTCCCTGCTGTGGCTACACAGACATAATCTGGAAAGGCTCTCAGGACCAATTGGCTTCTGCAGGTATGAAGTGGCACAAGAAAGCCCGATTAGGTGGGTATTTTTTTTCGTCAAATAGTGTGATCTGGTTCTCTTTTGTGTTCAAAGTTGCTGACACAATACTGCATTCATTTAAATTTTGACGAATCCAGCCTTCTCAGGACACAGCCATACACAAACAGCTGAAGGATGCTCAGTGCAGCAGTGTTTTCAGGAGACTTCAGACCAATTCCAATGTTGTAAAAATGATATGAGATATTCAAGACATTTGTAAAACAGCCTGCTACTGACAATGCCCGACAGCACAGGGCTGGAGAGGAGCTGTACGTGGCCATAGCTCCGTGTTCCTGCTGGCTCTCCACAGTCCCCCGCCAAAGCAGCTACTCCTGCCCACGGCTGGGCAGCAGGCAGAGCTGCACCACATGGAGAAGGTTGTTCAGATGAGAAGAGCTGGCTCCTGTGCTGGGTGACCTTGTCTGAAAGCGCTAAGGGAGAGGCTGCCCTTGCCCCCAGTGGACACAGAGGGCAAGGGGGGCTGAATATTGCATCTATTCTGATGGGGGCTCTGATATGATGCCAATGGAGAAATAAATTTGCCAGTGCTGTGACACTGAATAGCTGTTGACACTGCTCACTGTTTTAAAAGTCTTCTCTGGAGGCTTTTTACTTTGAAAAAAAAGTAAAAGAAAAAAAAATAGTGCAGGTTCATCCTCTTAAGGAAGAAGACTCATTCTGGGCAAGTGAGGTCAGTAATCAGTGCCCAACCCAATAGTGGAAAAGCAGAATGAAGGAGGAAAGCAAACATTTAAAAACAATTCTGCCTTAAAATCACCTCTAGACAAAAGCTCAGTACATCAGGGACAGTTCTGATTTTCAAGCGTCACAAAGGCCTGACTGGCTAATTCCAACCAAACTAAAGGAGCAGGAGAGGTTTCAGCAAGAGCTACAATCCTACCTGGTAGAACAGCTGAAGAGAAGCTTTCACATTGCGTCTGTGAGGGAAGGCTGCAGTGTGAGCAAAGCTCCTATAAGACAGCAGAAAACCTGTGCAGGCTTGAGATAAATGCCAAACCACAGGAAAGTTGGAATCAATGATACTTGTGTTACAAACCCAGAGATAGTATATTTTCTTCAGTTTGCTCATGAAACTTGTCTCACAAGCTGAAAACACAATTTCACCCACTTCTTTACCTCAGATGCACATTGCTATTTTTCTCCTAGGTCTCTTATAAAATATAATTTTCATTTTAAAGACCTTGATGGTCTTTCACTCATCATAGAATAGTAAATGAGATTAATATCCAGTTACAAGCACTGAAGCTCACAGATAATTTCCATATAAAAACATTAATACATTCTTAATTTTCAAAATGTACCTTTTATTTGATTTAGATGGTAATGCTCATTTCTTATATAATAAAAGGGAGAAGAGCTAAAGCATGAGTCAGTGCTTATTAACCTTGCTAATCAGACAGGCCTTTCTTAGCTAAGATAGATATATCTTAGCTGCTAGAACAGATAAAATCATAATTTAGCCAAATAATCCCGTCTAAACACCACAAGAAACAGTAGCTTGATTTGTAGCAAAAGGAAATAAACTTGTTATGTTCTGCACATCAATTTACACATTCTTACTTACCCACTTAAGTCAGTACAAATGCAGGCCTTTGCTTCCTAGAAATACAGCAACCCACAAATCAACATTAGAATGTCTGGTAACTGGGCCATATATAATATTAACTGTGATCTCAGTTCACAGTCTGAAGTACTGTGCCTAATCTGCACATCCATGGGATTAATCTAGAACAGAATGATACATTTTCTTCAAAATAGTATGATTTATTTCTTCAATAAGGACATGAGATAAAGTCAAAAGTGCTTCAGTGCACTGGATAATGTTAGATCACAATTCTACCACTTTATCCCTGTGAAAATTCCCGTTTTATTTCTATTTATTTTTGGCAATCCTTCAGGCTTTCATGCCAAACACAGAACAAGCACAGCACTGTGAACAATCATGAATTGCAGGTTGTAATTCTTATAGGTTATATTCCATTCTGAAAGCATTCTGTAGTCAGCCAGGAGAATACTTAACGGGATCCATCTATGAAAATCATAGACCTAATTATTTAGCCAATTTCATCTTTAGCACAGCTGGATTTCCTCTGACAGATTATCACCTCGAGTGGGTAAAAATCAACTTCATATTACGAGGAATCCAGGAGGGATACAGGCACGGACAGAGCTCTGTGCATTACTGGCTGTTCAAACAGTCCCATTGGATTTGGGACAGAATTTAGAACAATATAACAGCTTTCTGTATCTTACCTTCTCATGAACCCTGGCTCATAAAAGCTTTAATACAGAAAGGAAGACAACTTAGGTAGAAATGTGTTCACTTCTGCAAAGATCTGGTCTCTACCAGTGCAGGAACAGGACTAATTTCACTCTTTGGGGTGACAGCAAAATCCTGGAGGAGAAGGGAGGAAAAAAGATACTGCTGTAAGATCAAATCTGCTTACTCTCACCACCACTGCTTCTGAACCCTTACTCCATCTCTATCAGACATCAAAAGCTAGCTGATGCATGACAGTTCCTAAAGATCTCCAAATGCTGGATTTAACTTAAACAGCTAACAAATGATTTTGTCATGGCCATGTTAAGAATTATGCTTGACTTTTAAAGGACCTCTTAAAAGATTACCTGTTTTCCTTAGGACTCCCAGTAGAACTCCCTTAAGTAGTACTTAGGCAGTCATTTGTAATTAGGGAAACTCTGTAGATATCTAAACATAGATATCTATCTGTGTTCTGAACAGCCTATTGCTGAATAGATAGTTATCAGAAACTTAACAGCTATTGCTCTGAAGTGAGAAAATACAGCATAACATAGGCTATTCTGCAGCTTCATTTTCACCCAGTTTTCCCATTTTCTCTCTCCTAGGCCTTTTACAAGCTGTATACACTGCTCTTCTCTCTGAAAGAAACTTCTTTTCATGGGGGGGGGACTCTAAACATGTCTCAAACAGAGTATGCCTCCTAAGGATGCAATATATTGCTTCCTTCATCACACCTTTTAGCACAAAAAATTTAGACTTTTCAGCACAAATAGCCTCAACCATTCTTCAAAATGAGATACTCATGGATAAAACAAAGTTAGCCTGAGAACCAGTTTGTCCGCAAGAAAGTGGGTGACATCCTAGCCTAAAGGTAATACCTTTTCAGCAGAACAAGGAATGCCCCTTGTGTACCAGGCTCCGTATTGCTCCTTTATCATCCAGTTCACACTCCCTTTTGTCAAGAGAGATGCTCATTAAATTAAATCCTAAAAGCAGATAATAAAATCTGCTTGGACTTTATTTTTATGGACAGTAACACAGTGTTTAGGTCTTCCCTTCCATTAACAAACTCAAGTGTTTGATTTACAGTCAAGACACAGACTCAGTGACTTACCTACAAAAATTCAAATACAGATGGTAATTAAAAACCCAAAACTGAACAATTTGGTCACGAGGACTTTTCATCTTTATTTGGAAAGACTGGACTGTGTACAAATCAATCTGTTTACATGGGAGTAGCCAGTCCTTCACAGCAGTAAAAAATGAGCAGGCACATTGCTGGAGAATCCCACTGAAACCATTATTATATTTGGGATAACATGCACAGTGAGAGTCCTTGACAGAGATGGCACGACTGGCTCTTCACTTGTCTTTGCATAACAAGTTGGTGATCTCCTTGAACACATGTTGAACAAGAGGCCTCAAATATTAAACAGGATGAGCAGCAAAAAACCATGGAATTCATAAAATCACTCTTATTCCAGAATAAGGGCTTTATTGATTGCACTCAGCTTCAATTTCTCCATATGTTTTTGAACCTTCTCCCTTAGCCGCTCGTTTTGTGGATCTCTGCAAGAGATTCAGAAAATCATTTATATCTAAAATAGCCAAGCAAACTAGTGAGAAACACTGATTAAAAAAAAAAAAAAAAAAAAAAAAAAAAAAGAAAAATGCACTTTTTATTAATTAAATTGGATAAAAAAAATTACTCTTGGCTTGGCTAAGGAGGAAAGCCAATCACATAACAGGTAAACATAAGCTAGGTTGAGTTTCTACCTTTTATCAGAAGAAACATACATTGTAATGGCCAGAAGAAGAGAATCCACATGAAAAACTTCATTGTTTGATAATAAAACTTGGTTTCCCTCCTCACAAAAGCCAAAGAAGGAAGCGCCCACCAAGGCTAACTGGCAGAGAAAGCAGACCCACCCAAATCTGCCAGAAGATTTTTTTATTTTCCTTCCTGTGTTCTCAGTCCTTGTAGGATCAGGGCCTATGAACCAATTCAATATGAATATCCAACGTCTGCCCCTTTCCAGGGACATGTTCTGCTTTTAAGCGGCTGTTCCGAGGCATAAACTTAAGCCAACTTTTACTAGGATGGAGTTCCTGTTGCCTCACAGCAGCTTCCACAGTGCTTAAGCAGAACTGCCACTTTTATATACATTCTGTTACTTTTGCACATTTTTGCACATCTATTTCCTATTATACATAATAAATAGTTATAGAAGTCGAAGTAGAACTCTCAGATTTAGAGACAGCCAACCTGGACTGAAAAGGTCTCTTGAAAATCAATAACTAGAGGTGTGTAATTTAGGAAAGTATTATCCTAGAGTTTTGAAGAAAACACCTGAACTTCAAAAGAATGGATCTTACAGTCATACAAATGCTTACCCAGAAAAAGCTCCATCCAGCATTGTAGCACTGTGGAAAAAAAATTCACACTTTAGTTACACAAACTATCCCAAAACCACATGCTGGTAGCCAGCGTCAGAAAATGCAAAAAGTAGCACTGAGCCAGACATACGTGCTTTTTACACAGCATATTATTTTCAATCAAAGTTGTAGTAACCACCATATACCAATTGGTGGCTTGTCAGAGAGCTCATACGCAGCATAGTTCAAAATTTTTATAGCTGATAGATTTGGCCAAGATTTGAATGTCAATCATTCCCTCTAAAATTAAAGAAAATGAAATATTCACATCCCTTGGTGACTCTGAAAGTCTCAAGCTATCATACACGTCCCAATCAGCTAGGCAGCTAAGCATCATCATGCCTACTTCAAGGAAGGGACAACTGTTGGACAGAAAGATTGATTCACTGGCTCAATGTCACACAAGATGTCTGTGAAAACACAGGGCTGGAACCCAGCACCTTCTCCTACATGCTCTGAAATCATTTATCCTGACCGTGCTGCCTGCTCCTCAGTATGCTGCCCCTAGTGCCCCTCTCACCAACTCCTCTACTTCCCTGTGTCCTTCCTGCAAAATCACATATCCCCAGTTCTGCTTCTGGCCCCACAGAACTGCTGGGCCAACCTGCACCCTGTTCTTTGCCCATCGTGGCGATGACTAAACCCAACGAAATGCTCATCTGCACCTCAGGGCTTTCCCCAACCCTGGATACCTCATGTCTCTACTGAGCTCCAAACTCAGGATATGCACCTGACAACACTGAAAGCAACCGGCAGAATTTAGACCTTGTAGTGGTCAATTTATAGCAGTTTAGGGAGCAGGCAACTCTGTTTTTAGAAACACAAGTTGTTTTATATGATATGTTGTGGGTCTAAAATATAATGGGCATTCATGGAGTTGTGAAGCTAGGACAGCACAGTGAGTGTGACCAGCTCCTAGAAAAATTTCTGGAGAAAAAAACACCATCACAGGGGGAAATTTCTAAGGGCTCAACCCTCTGCCAGCAGCAATCAACATCTAACCAAAGAGAACCGAAAATCTACTGGTCCAAGAACAGAGTACATCTCTGAGAGGGTAAGAAAACAGCCTCAAACACTAGGTTGCATTGTTAAAACTGAAGTCTCTGACTCGGTCCGGGCCAGTATGTCAGCTTCACAGCTGCCCTCTCAGGTCCAGTCTACAGACTGTATTTGCAGTGCAAACAGTGCAGGAGACTTCTACTAATTTACTCAGAGTGACAGATCTGCATGTCATTCTGCAATGTCTGTAAAGCATTCCAGGACGACTTTCTATATAAGTCAAAAGGAGAAACTTGTTTCCACACTCCTTTCCATTCTTCTCTCCTAATATCAATAATTATCATTACCTTTCTTCTTTTGCTGGTTTCTCTTTGCCTTCTTCTGAGAGCACCTGTCCAATTTGTGGAAATTCAGCTTTTGCCATGTCTGGAGTAAGTATCACTTCAAACTCAGTCTCATCTGTCTCACTAGAAATTGAAGAATAATGAGATTTTATCCCTTTAAAAGTAATTTTAACCAAGCAAAACACATGAATGTCTTACAAAAGAAGGACTTTGTGTTTTTGTCTTTGAGGATCTCTCAGGACAGGTTTAGACACATCCACACAAATGGTTAACACTTAATCAATCATATTTAATTCATAACAGAGGAAAAACTTACTCATCATGTATATTTTCCCTGTCTCTCTCAGGTAAGTCATCCAGCATTGGTGGCACATCTCTTGGAAGCATATCCAAACTGTAAGGATCCCTGTGATGGAAATGGCGCTTGTTTAACACAGGCAGAGAGTAAGTGCATACAACAGGTATGTTGGTAAACTTCATGGCAGCTGCAGTTACAAAGATGATGTATTTTTGAATATTCCATAAAAATCTGAGTATACCAGGAAGTAGTGCCACATGAGGAAAGGTGAGCAGGAGACAGCCTGGCTCCCGCTGTGCGCGGGTGCTACGTATGCTACAGGTTTTGGAGTGCCTGTTTTGGTCAGACACACGGGGCTTGTGCCTCCCGGAGCCTTTTGAGAAGAAATCAAAGCAGCATTTGGAGCAGGTATTTTTGAAAGTCCTCACTGAAGCTCCAGTTGCAGGGCTAGATATTTCACTAATTATATCGATCTTAGTCTTCCCTCCAAGGAGGTCAGTAGGTGTTTTCCCATTTGTTTGGGATTCCTGAGCTGCAATGTATTACACCTACAACCACATTCATAGCTGCGGGACTTGTTACTAGTCTATATTGCTGCAGACAGCAGAAGCCGGTGCAAGAGAGTGGTGCTGTATATTCAAAATCATTCTTACCTGGACCTTGTACTTGTCAATGTGGGAGTGTTAGAAAATGTAGAATACACCACTGGCAAAAATCTTCTCCAGTTCATTACTCCACGAATCACTTCCTAAAATGACAAGTGTTACAGCAGTCACCTCCAACACAAAATGCAGTGGCAGAGACGCTTTGAGGACAGAGTGTCAGACTTCTTGGTTGAGAAGTGAGTTGGGGATCTGCAGTTCTCCATATCTTAAAAGATGCTTTCTCCACTGCAAGGCCATGAAAATATAGCAGAGAGTGAAACGAAAGAAAGAGTAGAGAAGCACATAGGGATATACAGGGTATGGAAAAAGTCTAATAATAAAAAGTTATTCTGACCTGCTTATTGACTATTTAGGTGCATGCCTAATTTATACTTCAGAATGTTTTCTATTTAGGATGATTATTTATCTTTCTTTTGGATTCTTCAAACAAGCAAAAACAAGAAAAGTACCCATACAATAAACCAAACAGGTCATACCTTGTGATGCAGAAATTTCTTTTGCGTAATAGGAATGCTGGATCTTTTGGGGCATTCCTTGGTAAAGGTGTATTTTGGAAGAGGGCAAAGATGATATTCAATATTTGTTTCAGAATAGGGCAAAGGAGGTAAAACTGCAAACAAACCTGGAGTGGGGTTCTGAAAACAAAGAAGAGATGAGTAAAAAAAAAATTGAGTGCCACAGAGAATTAAGTCAATAAAAATTCAATTCTTAGAATTAACTCAGTCACTTCAAACTCACTTCTTTATCTCATAGTGACTCTCCTGTTCAGTGTTACACCTGATCTCCCTTCTCTCCACATCACAGACCCAAAGTCTGCCTGCTTCATTCATGTTCTCTGCTGTCTTAATACAGCAATTCAAGTCTGGGAGAAAAATACTCTTGCCTAAAGCTGGGTTCTGGCCTGTCTGTCATTTGAGCAAACAAACCATGTTGAAAGATGGAGTAATCCAACTGAGGCACAGTGCCATGCTGGCAGGGAGCCTCTGCACACACACACACTGCACTGCACTGAGCTGTGTGGCTGCCTCTGCTGGCTCAGAGCCACCTCAGGGACTGCCAGGCCACGCTGCCCGGTGTGGGAGACACCTCCTGCAGTTGATGCCAAGGAGCACAACCTGCAGGAAAACCAAGGCACGGAAAATCTTCCCATGCACCACAGTTGTGACTTGGAAAATTTACTTTACAATGTTATGAGAACTCTCGGAAATTCTAAGATAGATGGATTCAGTGCCAGCCAAGAGTTTGAATTCCCTTTTCTCAGTTTGCCTGAGGATCAAGTGGAACTGCAGTCCCCTAGCTGAATAAAAGGAGAAGACTGCAGCAGTTCTACTACCTGGGCAAGGTTACAAAAGGAATGAAGAGAATTGCACATCAATTACATACTTGGCCTTTGATGAAACAAAACCATTTACTCTCCTTTCTTAGGTTCTTTGTAGAAACTTTGTAGAAACTTCAACTTACAAAAATACGAAGTGGGCTGCTCTCAAGGGGGTGGACTAAAGCCTGGGGAGGAACCAGGTTTAAAAGGCTGATATCCTTTTCTGCTACTTCTGCAGATTGCTTGTGAAAATCTCCCCTCTGGGTGGTCAAGTTCAGTTGTCTCTCAGGAGAAGCAATTACTTGAATCAACTCATCCTTGAATAACACAAACATCAATGGTCATCAGAGTACATCAGAGTACACTTAGCCTTTTGGTAAAATGTCTTGAAAACAAAATTAATCGAATAATTGTAGAAATGCAGTGTTGGGAGTGACTTCAGT
>JAVCKT010024370.1:0-14851 GCA_032273925.1 Rhynchotus rufescens | reverse complement strand
AACACCTGTAAATTTCAAAAGCAAATATTTTTTTAGATTGGAGTTAATGATGTTCATCAGTCAAAGACAGTTATTGGTCTATAGTTGGAGGGAAATTAAAAAAAAGAATATTTGAGGACAATGTGGAGGAAGAAGCCATATAGACTGGACTAAACTTAACTCCCAAAATATGTTTCAGAGTTAGGCAGCAGCTTTTTTGTGAGAGTATAGGGAGGGCATCAGCAGGAAACTATACATTTTTTTCCCAATTTTTCCTGAGCAGCATCTGGAGAGCTCTTGTATCAGCTTGTACCATCAAACTCAAGCTGTGAATCCAGCGGAGATGCCTTTATCTCCGTTCCTGCAGAAAGCAGTTCCTCGACTTGGCTTCATGCTGCTGTTCAGTGCAGGCAAAGCAATGGTGACACGAGGAGTGATAAATGTTTTGTCATGCCCTGGCAAAGGGGTTGGTGCTGAAACAGTGCAGAGTTACTGGCACTCGTAAAAGCTGCTAAACAATAAAATAAAACACAATGAGGTGACGTGTTACAGCCTCATACCTGCCATGTCATCCTGTGACTGTGTCTGGGAAGTCCCTGAAGATGGGGAGGATTCTGAGTGCCACCCTCTGCACACGAGTAAGCGAGGACAAGTGCCCTGAAATGCCTTCTGGCCTCTGTTTAGAGTGTTGCTTCTTGTTTGGCCCGTGTTTACCTTTTCTGTGCACCTGGAAAAGGTGCTTGTTAAACTTGTGATGTAAAGTCTTGACTTGCTAAGCATAATATGAACTCACGGTGCTACAGTGTGAGGTATGACACTGCCAGGTGTGTGAAAATGGAGACAGTTGCTCTAGTTCTAAAATTTCTTTAGTTCACAGTGGATTATGAACCTCAGTGTAAAAGTGCATTTCTTAAATAGTTTTTTTTTGTTGCATTGATCTTAATACTGAATTAGTGCACCCTAAGAGTCACCACTTGGAGATTGCACAAGATGCCCTGAGTTCTGAGCCTAACGACACTAAAGAGGCTGACAGCTCTCCAAAATGAGGTCTTATACATAGAGACAAGATAAAACTGCCAAGCTTGGGAAGTTACAGGTCTAAGACAAGTCAGTGTCTCTGCACAGTTTTTGATGGTGGTAAAACGTCATCATCTCTGTCACTTCTTATATTTGTTAAAGTGAGGAAAGAAACAAAATTAACATTGACATGAGCTGGCACAAATCTTTGTCTAATCTTCTTCATCAGAGCTAAAAGGATTTGGACGGTTAGAGCAGAGTTGAACACTGAAGTCTTGATTAGGCAGCAGGAAGTCATTTATAATTTACTGCTGTACTTGGTGAACTGTGTAGTTGCTTTGTCAACAATAACTTTCTTTTTAATTTAGCCTGCGGGGGCTAAATTAGCCTGCGGGGTGCTGGTACTGGGAGGTGATTCTGTCTCTAAGTTATTCACAAAAATGTGTGTGTGTAAAATTTTGAGAGACGTATGCAGATTTCTTAGGACATGAATCCTTTGCGTCTTATGAAAAAGGACTTGCTTTTTATGCCAGGTACGATATCTCTTGGAATGGATGGAAGATGACGTAGAAGATGAGGATGACACAGTCAGCATAACAAAACCAGAATTCTGCCATCCATTATGCCAGTGCTCAAAATGTGGGCCAGCACAAAAGGTTGGATTATTCTTTAAACGGCATAATTTGTATTTTTGGAATGTAACTTTTAGCTCTAGGGAAGTAGCCCTTATATTGCTTTACACTTTACATCTCTGTCTAAAAAGCAACTGAATATATACCGAGCATAACAGTTGATGTCATGATACAAATTGTGTTCTTTTTTAATTAGACCTTGGTAAGGTTTGTTTATAGGAGCACTGTTCAGAAACTTGTTTCTACACCTAAACGGAGTGCAGAACTTTTGCAGTTTCCTTCTAGGAGTTGTAGAGTGCTTCCTTTAAGGTTTAAGTCAGTGGAGTCTGTTGCTGTTGTTTGTTAGTTTTAAGTCTCAGTCTTTTGGACCTCTTATCACTTTAATTTTTAACTGTCACAGAGTATCCACTTAATTGATTAATAATCAGATTATCTAGGCATACCACCTGCTATTCCTATGATTAACAAAAATCTGATGCACATTTCTTTTTTAAAAATGACTTTAGCATCTTTCATACACACTGTATCTAACTGCTCTTCAGGGCTAAAATATAATTGCATTTTTAATAGAATTCCTTTTCCGTTATCACAGCGAGTAGAGAAAAATCAGGTTTTACGTATATCCATATATGTTAGCAGAGAATGATTCTAGCTTCTTGGAGACAGAAAAACCAATTGCTTGCACTTCAGAAAGAGTATTTGTTATTATGTCTGTCTGAAGATTTGCGTAACTAGGTAAGTCATTGCAAAATAAAATTAAGTATGTGGTATCAAAGAGTGTGAGCTGTGGGACAAGGATCTTCCTTATCTTGATTCCCTTTAGGAGCCTGTGCCCTGGACCAGTGTTCTTCTACATGAACAAAGTTAATTTTAGTTGTGCTTTATCCTTTATATCTCATCAGTAAAATATATGCTTAATGTCTGTCTCCAAGAACATAAAGTAACATGCAAATAATAGGTAATTTGTAATATTAACATCTATTCTCTATGCATAAGGACATCCTAACAGCTATATGAAAACTGTGGTTTTTACTTCCATCTCAAACTGTGCAGATTTAACCATTCCTAATAAGATGAATACTTTGCCTGGAATTTTTCTATAGGAAGCTATTGTGTTGGAAAGGAGAAAAAAAAACAAATGCAAAAAAACCCAAACCCAACAACAAAACAAAGCCACAAATGTTTCTTTGCAAAATATAACTAAGTTGCCATGATTTGCTAAACATCTTCCTGAAGGTCTCAATTTTGACACCATGGCAGTAGTTCCTGCGGTGTCATTCTGTATGTTTTGCATATTTGATTGCTTTTTGATCAATAGAAAGTAGAATAATTAATTATTAGCTTTGTATTTTTTTCCTCAACAGAGATTTTCAAGAATCCCTGCTAATGGGCTTGGAGTAAATGTTTCGAATCAGGATGGTTTTACACCACTGCATATGGCTGCACTGCATGGACACTCTGAACTTGTCTCTCTTTTGTTGAAAAATGGAGCCAATATCAGTGCCAAGAATGCAAAACGTGCAGTTCCTCTTCATCTGGCCTGCCAGAAGGGTCACTTGCAGGTAATGATCCTTTTCATAATTGCAAACCATTTAACAGTTAACCACTGACAAAAAACTGTTTTGTGGAATTATAAACATAGCTAAACCAACAGCAGTCTGGGGAATCCGTGTTTTTATTTAACTTTTTATCTCTCCAGAGATAAAGAGCATTTTTCTACAGAAGTAGTTTATTTAAGCTCCTTGTCTGTCTTAATGTCTTAACGTCCTGGTTTAAGGAGAGTGCCATACCTCATGCAGCTGAATAGTGCTGTGTAATTTTTTTTTTTTGATAGTACAAGTTTGTATTTAAAAGTCTGCTCATGCTTCAAGTTTTGTAAAGAAATAAGCCTGTGATAGCTAGCTTCTGTTAGCAGAATTCCTGCTAACAGACTTCATGAAAATAGCCACGTTGAGTGTAAAATTAGAATGCTTTAATTGAATTTTCCTAGATGTTTTGCTTTTAGTGCCATGTGTGAGGTCATCCCTTGGAAGGATGGGTTACATGTTCATGCACTTTGAATCACTGCAACATATTTTCATTTTCTGGCTGCCTCTTTCCCCCAAATATTTAGAGTTTTTTTAGAAGTTTGAGATAAAATATGGAAACCAGTATGGTAGGAGTAGATGTTTCTGGTCATCTGCTTGGCCAAGGCGAGACTTGCTTTCTCCATCTTTTTTTTTAATTCCATCTATTTCTCATTCTCCACTACCTAAATTTTCTAAAACATGTTTGAAAAACAGGGCTTTCGGTGCGTATTTGTGCTTAGCTAGTGTCTTAAAAGATACTATTATTTCCTCCTATAGATTGTCAAGTGTCTGATGGATTACAATGCTAAACAAAATAAAAAGGATATATATGGAAATACTCCATTAATTTATGCATGTTCAAATGGTCAGTATGAGACTACTGCCTTGTTGTTACAGGTAAGATCACTTGAAAACAGACTATTCAGAATAGTATTTTTTTATACAGTATTTGTACTTAGCCACTACTCAGGATTAGTATTTTTAGTTGCACATTTCTCCCTTAAAACTTGTCTGGGAAAAAAAAATGCGAGTATTTTTTCTTCTCTATCCTTTGAACACCTTTCATGTTTTTTGTTAGATATTTTATTAGATAAATGCTACCTTTTCTACAGTTATTTCTTTTTACAGAATTCTCTTGTGGCAGGTTTTGTTGCTTATAGCTGTGAAATGCAGGCTGTTTGTGTTTCGTGCGGGTATTTCTTTATGGAGGGGGGAAAATCTCTCTTAAAATTGGAATATATAGGACATGCATGAAGAAATGAGTTGAGCTGATCAATGAAACTGTATGAGAGAGAGGAGGAAATAATATGGTGGTTGAACTGGTGATTGCTGCTAGCAGGTTTTCTGCTTTTTGTATATAGCTGCAAGGGTTCAGTCGCGTTCTTCTCGTTCATGCATTGAAAATAAAAGGAGAGAGAAAAATAACGCTAACGCGCTCTCTCCGTTTCATTGCACTCCTTATTTATAACACTGATGTGATTTTGCTGTCCAGCTCGGAGCCTCTGTGAACCTCTCCAATGCCAAAGGGAACACGGCCCTGCACGAGGCCGTGCTGGGGAAGAACGAGGCGCTGGTGGAGCTGCTGCTGCGGCACGGGGCGCTGCCGCACGCGCGCAACGAGAGGCACCGCACGCCGGCCGACTGCGCCGAGCCGGTGAGCGCGCGGCGCGGCGCGAGTGCACGCGGGGCCCTGTGTGTGTGTGAGAGCGGGGAACAACCCCAAACTGGGCATCACAACCGCCTGCTCAACCTGTCAGGAGGCACGACGCTTGTGTCTGTCAGTGGAGCGTGATACAGAGACAAATACTCCTCTTTAGTATGTTACACAATAAAAATAAGCAATCATAGAATCATAGAAAATAAGCAATCTATTTCTAAGAAAACTAAAACTATACGCCAGTGAAATGTTTTTGATGCTATGTATGGTACACCTAAATTTATGAAGTTGTTTTCGCACTTGCATTAAATTTTACCTTTTTCCCAAACTCTTTGCTTTTTAAAAATGGCAGGTGAGAGCGTCATTCTACCTTTGTGTACAGTAATGGCCTCTGAAATGTAGCATTTTGGCCCTAAAATGCTCTACTGCCTTAATTTCTCTAGGTGTATTACCACTTACTCATAAATTAGATCAACTAAAAATAACACAGTTAAAATTACAGCTCCGTTTTCACTCCAGTACAGTGTAACTTGTGGAATGCTGTTTCTGCGCCTTCTCAAACTCCTTAAAATTTACATTCAGAAAGTTGTGGGTTTTTGTGTGTTTTATATTCATTTTGACAGCAGCTAGCACACTGCATAGAGTAGAATCCTAAGTTGTACTGACTTTTTTCTTTTTTCTTTTTTTTAAATAACAATGAAAATGGAAACTTTTGAATTTAAGAATTCAAATATCAGTAAGTTGCTGGAAACAGCACCAAGCTACGTACCTACATCAGAAGAGAGAGAAAAGGATTGTGAGCAGCATGCTGCTATCAAGATAAGAAAAAAAGGTGTGTGTTGTATTTTCACTGGTATAAATAAAAAGAGATTTGGGAATTAATGTGTGACTGCATCAAATATTTGATATCCTTAATCAAAGGGATGGTGCTACTCCTGGTCTGCCCTCACCTCTTCCCTGCCTCCTTCAGCTTCTGGTCTTATCCACTCTTTCTTTTATGCTGTCTCAGAAGCTGGTTGAGGTTTCCAAGCTGCTGCAGTTCCCCAAGCTGGGACAGCGGCACCAGAAGGAAGGAGGTTTGTGGGGAGCCGCAGAGCTCGGCATCACGGAGGCCACCAGTGCTCTGCGAGGAATGGGGGGCTCCATGAGCAGGACGGGGCAGAAGGAGGAGCCGGGAGGCTCTTTCCAGCGTCAGGGTTTTTCTGTTAGATTTTCAACTGACACTTGCCTGC
The DNA here is from genome assembly GCA_032273925.1 of Rhynchotus rufescens. Taxonomy (NCBI): domain Eukaryota; kingdom Metazoa; phylum Chordata; class Aves; order Tinamiformes; family Tinamidae; genus Rhynchotus; species Rhynchotus rufescens. Next base: position 8,766 of record JAVCKT010024370.1, on the reverse strand, counting down.
TTCCGTGAGAAAAACTAATTTGTGGATTAATGCAAAAGGCAAAGTATCACAGTATGAGTAATACAATAGTCCTTTCAGCTATTATGGAAATAGTTTTAAAAGAATCATAGGCAACTGGAGTAATATAACTCGGGGGTGGAATAGCATGTGTGCCCTGATTCAGGTTTGTAATAGTGTGAATTTAGAGCCTCAAAGTCCAGAATTGCATCGTTTCTTCAGAAGCTAGGCAAGTTGTGTTGATTTGATCAAGAATGCTTATTCCTGCAATGTAAAGTGCTGCAAAGTTTCCAAAGAGAAATTGTGACTGATTCAGATGATTGCTATTATAATTTTATTGTAGAATTTTAAATTGTATGCGAGTAGGGACTGCTTTTCACTCAGAACAGTGTTAATTTCATTCTTAAATGTGACTCGGTTGTAATTTTAGCTGCCTGTTCTTTTAAACCCCTAGTGAATTCTAAGCCATGTGAGAAAACCGATGATCCCATAAGCAGACAACTGCAACTGGTCCAATCAATTAACAGATTTAACAAGTAAGCATAGAAGCTTCCATGGAAGCATGTTTATTGTTTCCCTCCAAAAGAAAGGTAACATGGAATAAAGGCCACTTTTGAGTCAAGCATCATTACACATCAGATATGATGAATTTGAGCAAGAGAATACTCTGAGGCTTATGCATTAGTAAGAGCAGATGGAGGTTGTGAGCATGAGATGCTGCTGGTGAAGAGCAGGGACACGCTGTGCAGCAGGAGCACATGGCTGGGCAGGACGTGTAAACTTAACCAAGTTGCTCTTACACTACTAATACCTGCTGTGCCATAAGGTAGGAGCACACTCATGCCAGAGCACTTTAAACTGTTGTGTGTGAGTGCTTCACTCAGTGTTTGGCCTCTGACTCTGAGCTCTTCAAGCTTCAGCCTATATTCTATGCTAATATAGAGGAAATACTAGCAGGGCATCGTTCTCGGGGAGGGGGGATGAACGTGTCATCAGGTAATATAGTCTTTTTGTGTTAAGAAACTGCCATCTTGTGGACTTGCAATGAAAGAAGTTTTGATGGGAAGATTTGCTGAAATACGTTGCTTTATGTAGTTAAATCTAATTCTCTTACAATGTATTTTAGAGCAAAACATTTACGGAGAACAATAACAAGAGATAAAAGTGTCCCTAATTTTGATTATCAGTTATTGCATCAGGTAAGAGGAAATACTTGTTTGAATTATTTGTATAATACAGTAAATATTTGTATTGTGTGCTATAAATATAATATGTTAGTAAAGACAATATTCTTTACTAATGGTGGTGAGTCCAAAAGGGTCTGACCTGTTTTTCCTAAACTGTGTTTCTTCATTGTCCAAATTTCAATGGTGCTTCTGTACCACCTCTTAAACCTCTTATTCTTTGTCACTTATTGCAGGCTTCATCTCTTTGTTGTCTGTCTTGTCCAGCAAAATCTGGGATATGCCAAGGCTTGAAAAATCTACAGCATGTAAGAAAAGCTGTAGTCAAGCAGAGATGCTTCTGACAAGAGAAATTTTGCTGTAGGTTGAAACAGAAGGTTGGAAGAGAAAGGAACAGCTAGACACTGAAATAGCAGATGCAAATTGGGGTTTGCATGCGAGGAAGGGATTGCTTGCAAGGGAGAGAGCAAACTGCATGTTGCCTGCTCAGCTGCACCACTGATGTGTAGTGTGGTCTTAGATGAGCCACTTGATGTGCAGCTGGGGGGACCGAGGCACCCTGGCTGCTGCCTTCCCCGGAGCATGTGCTGCCCACTCCCTTCTCTGCACTGGCTGTAGCTCCCCTGGGACCTTCTGCTGAGCCTTTCCATGCTGAGCAGGAACCGCCCTACTCACGTGAAAGCTAACATCTTTTTTTCTTTTGCCAGATTAGCCTGGTTAGAATGGAATTGCAGTCTCTTTGCTTTCTTTATTCATCTCAAACGGAACGCTGTCCTGTTTCAGACATCCCTTAGGAGAGATAACATTGGCAAAGAAACTTGAAAATGCCATATAAAATCCCATCCATCTGCATTATTTTTTTCTAGTATTAATAATAATGCCCCCCTTTAATTGTTGTGTTTAGGTTTTATATTTGTGGACGACGAGGCAGTAAGTCGTGAAGCATGGGGGACATTCAGCAGCTACTCCACACCACTAGTGTGTAGCACTCGGTGCTGGCACCGTCATGGCTCAGAATTTATTGATCATGCAGCTCTGAATTGTTAGTGGGCTTAATCGTGCATGATCTTCTCCTGAAGCTTTTTCAGTATTGTTACCATTATTTCAGTAGTGGGACATCATGATTAATTTGTCTTTAATTCCTCTTATATTATAAAATCTGTTATTAGGCTGAACTCTTTGGTACCTTAGTTATGTTCACTTTTGCAAAGTGGCCATTAGTCAAGGGCAGCCACACATTGTGTAGGGGAAGAATCAGGAGCAGATGTAGAAATGGGAGACAGAAACAGTTGAAATGACCAAAAGAGAACCTCAAAGAACAGGGACTATAGGCGCCTTTTCCTTGAGAGAAGGAGTTTTGGGAGGCAGTTTTGCACTGTTGAGTAGTGCCTGGTTCAATCTGGCTGCATTAGTGCTAAAATACTTAGTGGTAAAGGAAATGGCTGTGAAATTCAAACATCCTGAGACTTAAATTAGAAAGGTGTTTGGAAGACCTAGGATGATACTAGGATAGTGTGTGGGGAGGAAAAAGAAGTTTTTGAATGCCTTGATTATATTTTTAGTTCTGATGCTGGTTTATATGTAGCCTAGGGCAAGTTAAACTCTTTTCCTTGTTTCCCTCTGTGTATAGTCACGATAATTACTAGCCTACAAAGCAAGCTATTTTTAATCATTGGCTGTGTTCTCATTATCTCAAGAATTCCATGAAATTAATGTGATAATTGTATTGAAAAACACTAATTCATTTTACTTTTTGGAATGAAGAAAAATGAAGAAAATAGAAAATGCTTTAACATGTCCTATTTTTCCACCTTCACAGTTAGCTATTAAAAGCTTTGATAAAACCAAGTTAAAAGCTGTTGAAACGCTGGACCAGAGCAAAGCTAAGATTATTGACACAGGCTGCAGTGGTGAATTTGCGAAACATGATGATGTGAGAGAACCTCCTGATAGGAGCAAACTAATGCACCGAAGACACACTGTTGATGTGCCGCTTTCAACAGAGGAGGTCAGTGATGAAAGCAGTTTAGCCAGTCCTAGAAATCCCAGCGTTTTACAGCCAAAAGAGTGCAGTGATGACTTGTTTTAAAAGCACAGACGGGGAAGTGTGAATTTGATGTCAAGAGCTGAAGAACTAGGTGGTGTTCGTTTCAATATCCCTGTCAATATCAAGGTGTTCAGCAACGCTTGCGAGCTGTGCGCTCCGAACGGGACGCCAGGGTGACGCTGCGGCAGAAGCACCGTGTTCCTAGTGCTTTTGAAGACCGACTCCTCTGGTGATTGTGGAGCTAACTACTTAGCCAGTTTGTTCCTGATCTCAACAAACAGGTGTATTGAGATGCCGATAGCAAAACTGCTTTCCTGCTCGGCACTTACTAAAAAGTTTTATGTTATGGTAAACCAGCCCAAGTCCTATATTGTACTTTTCAGCCACTCACTTTGTTTTTAAAAGTCTGAATAATTTTTGCATTTTTGGTTTTTATCACTACATTGAATAAATATATATATATATTTATTTATATACATAGGTATATTGGATAAATACTATTTATTGCCAGAAGTAATTCAGATGTCTCTATTTTTATTTTAATGTTGCAAGCCAGTAAAATATATATTTCTGTGTATTGAGCAGCTGGGAAAACAACAGTTGATGAAATTTGTGACACCATGTTAGAAACTTATATGTGCTGTAAACATGATGAGAAGTAATCTAGTGATTTATTTTTGCTACGCACCCCTGTATTGATTCTGCAGGATCAGGTTCTTGCAAGAGCCAAGATGCTGAGAAAAGGTGGAGGGTGCAGCAAGTATATATAAAGATATGTAAAATTGCTTTATTTTTTTTCCTAATGCAAAATCATGCCAAAACACAATTCTGTACATGGGTAAAACTAACAAGGCAAAACTGCTGCTTCAAGGGCCTGTTCCTATCTTGAGTGCTATTTAAATGGTTCACCTTCTTGATTATGAAAGCTCCTCCCAACACCATTTTTTGGAATAGAACAAATTCTAGAGATGATCAGTGTGGAAGAATTGAAAGCTCACGAATACCTATGAGATAGCAGCTTAATTTTGGACTTTATTTTCTACTATTTCAGTTAAAAACTTTTAAAAGTGGTTATGGTAGGAGAAATGTGTACATAGTGTTTCTAAACACAGTATTTTTTATTTCTGGCTTATCATGTCCAGCTTGCAGTTTATTTTGTAAGATATTTTTATGAATAATTCTGCTTCTTTTAACTGTGGGATAGGTAAACTGCCTGGGAAAGTACAAAGCTGGAGGACATACTAGTGATTCTTATAAAGTAAGTTTTAAATCTAAGGGGTCAGTGTGCAAAAAGTACACACACGAACATTTGGAGATGAGGATAATGCATTTATTTTTCTAATAATTTATGAGTTAATCTGTTTTTTTCTAATGTGCCTTGGGATTTGTGCCAAATGATGGAAAAGAGGAGAAAAAAAAAAGCAGTAAAATAATTCTTGAAAAAGCTGTCTGAGTGCTTATTTAAAAAATTTTATCTTGTCTCCAGTTTTCCTTATTTCTGTGTTATATGTATTTGAAAATTTCACCTGGTGCCTATATGTAAATTGAGGGAACATATTGGAATTTAAACTTCTGCAGGACTCTCTTCTCTCCCCTTCTGTCGTATGTTTGTGGTTTGTTGCATGTGTGAGAGCGTGGGTGATATCTCGCTGCAGAGTAGAAGTACAGATTATACTCCTGTAGTTCTGCAGAACATGAGCCAACGCCACCAGGATGATGAAACAGTGTCAGGCCAGTTTTTTAAGTCCTTAATAATAAGCCCAGAATGGTCAATTGGCTAAGTCAACTCCAGGAAACTTATGATCCGTCTGCAAAATATGTTCCTGTACAAGCCAATTTGCCTTCCAAAGGTAAGAAAATTAGAAGCATTATTTCTTGTCTTTAAAAATGACATTTTGGATCAGGGTCCTAAAAAGGCTATAAAGCTTATATTGTTGATAGCAGAGTCACATAAAAGTCACATTTACAAATGGTGGAAAAAAAAGCACCAACTCGTGCTCACTTTAAGCAATTTTATTCTGTCCCCAAAGCATTGTTTTGGGGGACCCATACACGCTTCGCAAGTGATGTCAGAAGAGGGTGCTCTGGTGATAGAACGTTGATCCACACAGTGATACAGTATTTATCCTACCTATTTCCATAAACATTTTAAACTAAGGTATAGCATGAGTTCAGTTTTAGGCATGCAGGAGGGGTAGAGTTTAGGAAAACTGTTTTTTGGGGTTTTTTTAACCCTCAAAATAAGAAACACTCCAGCCATTTGATAAAAATGGAGGTAGTTTTTAAAGAACCTATGATACCACGTGTCTGAACAGTGCTGTATTACACACTAAACTTGCTGTGTGCGAATTTCATTATTTAATGGGGGAACAGTTCAGTTAGATGCCAGCTGCAATTTCTGTACACAGACTTCTTGATAAGAAATCCTCCAATTCCAAACTCCAATCATCAGGACTTTGATACCAAAACACTTTATTTTCTAAGTTTCCAGTACAGACTCAAGAGGCAGTGAGCTGCCAGCTAGAACTCCTTCAGGGACTCAGGAAATCTTGTTTCTAAATGAGCTTCTGTAATTTAGACTTTAAACTTTTAGCTATTCCCAATGTTGTAGGTGGAGTCCTCAGGTTACGGTGTCTCTAAGAGCAGCAAGTTAAGGGTGTGCAGAAGTTGATAACATAACCTGCACCCTGAGCAAGGGGAACCAAAACGTTCATGCTAAGGAAGTAGCAGGGAACCCCACACTGCTCGGGGCTCTTACACTACAAAAGTTTAAGTTATCAAGTCCCCTTCTCAGATTTATTTGACAAGTTCACTTGTTGGCCTTTACAGTAATAATAATAAAAAGAAACGTAAACATTTTCAGATCTTTCCAACTGCCTGATACAGTATATTGCCTTTTTTCCAGGCAGGTTGTTTGGCAGACAGTTCTTAGAGTGTATTTAATAATCATCTTCTTCATCTGAATCCAATACTTTTCTTCTGTTGAACTAAAAAAAAATATATTTGAAATTAAAACAGAAGGGTCACAGCAAAACCAACATAGAGCAATCCTGTAAAATTCTCCACATTTGTCAGTAAGTACAAAATCCTCGGTCCTTTCTCAAAGCATAAATTACTGCAGCTCACACAGGAGCAGGCTTCCTCCTATTGCAATACCCCCACTCCCCAGTAAATTGCTACGGTACACTTCAGCACTGGGCAGGTATTTACCCCAAAGAAAGATTCCAAGCATTTCTTAACATAATTTTGAAATTCACAGGAGGGCCAGCAGAACTGGGACAGAAAAGCAGTTAACAGTACTATCTACAGCACTAGCTATTTTCTCCTTAACAAACCTAAAAGTGCTTCTCTAGTGACCTGTGCACCACTTTGATCATTTGCTGTTTACATGGTTCCCTTGGCAACAGAATCCTGGTATCCCAGTGCTAGTATCTACAAATTATCTGGTGGTTTGGGCAGCTATGACTAAATTATTGTAATTACCAGTATGGGAAAGAGGGTGGTAAACAGAAATCAAGGGAAATGGTGCAAATCATGCACCATTCTACTCCTTGGTTTTCATAGTGGATTATATTTCAGATTTTTGAACAAAAAACTAGCATTTATGAAGCTTACCTTTACCGTTGTTTTCTTTTCTGTTTGCTGACTCACTTTTTCCAGTATTTCTATCAAACCTTGTTCTGATATCTATGAAAGCAGAACCAAAAGCCAGATAAATACATTCTGACAGATGCTTAATATCAAAGAACAGAGTTACACTTCCCCTTAAAAGGTGTTTGGCTGACAGAATTGTGCAGTATGTAATATTTAGAAACTTTCAAACATCTCTTCCAGTTAGATAATTTGCAGATAGTGGAAAACACAAAATACCCTTTTTGAGGACTTAAGGTTTGAAAATGAAAATATATGAGAGAAGTAGAGAAATACAACTCACTTTTCCAGGTAGCTGTCCAAATCTTGCCATCTGTATAAGATAATTCTCTACTGCTTTTGCTTTATCTGGTTTCACAAGGGCCAGATTGCTTACTGCAACAAAAAACAGGCTCTGCTTATTTTATTTTAAAATGAGTATCTTCACCAGTACTAAAAACGTGACAAGGACCACTACAGAACTATCTTGTTCACTGTCACTTTCATTATGTGTTTCCAGTTAGTTTTTTTCTCGCTGTGATGATCATTAATTGAAGAATGAAATTTAATCTTAAACATTCAGATATCAATTAACTCCATCCTCACCATTGATATTATCATTTGAAAAGCTGTAGCAATTTTATCTTCCCATCATTTACAGTATTTTTCCAGTCTGCTCTCCAATACAACCACCTAAGTGTCCAATTTAAGCAACACAGGGAAGCACTAGTATAGGATAACTTTTAAGTAGAAAATGACTTCAATACTTACATCTTAAATTTACCATTTCTTTCATAGCTTTTTCTATCGTGGGTAGCTCTATGTATTTTGAGGATGGGATTAAGTAACTGACATACTGTTCCCCGCTCCTCACCCCCGCCCCCAAAACAAAACAAAACAGAACAAAACAAAACAAAAGCATTTCAAAAAAATAAACCAGTGAAAACTGGTTTATCCTGAAGGACTAGGATTAGGCATCTACTGTGGAAGAAGGTCTTAAAAAAAAGGGATACATCTGTTGCAATGGCTGTTTTCCTAAGTTTCCTCCCCTTGAGCTTCTCTTTTCTGTTTTCTGACATACTATATTGCTTGAAGCTAACAGGTTTAGGACAAAATTAACAGCTCCCATTTGCACCTCTGTTTTGCTTCCTGTGGTGATGGATCACCAGCAGGATCCTAAAGGGCAGGAACAGGATAAATTGTTATCATCCTCTAGAAACAGGACCGCAGGTTTCAATATCCTGGCGGAGATTCACATAAACCTGCCTGACCATGGACCATTTCTGGTGATGACTGTTTGGAGAGATAAAAGCTGTCGGCCACGGCAAACAAAGGCGTGATCCGCACAGCGGCTCTGGCTCTGGGCACAGCGGGAGGCCGGGCAGTGCCCGGGACTGCTGCCCTCCTCATCCGGGCCGCTCCAGGGCTGGACACGGGAGCTCATCCCCTTAAACCTCCCGGGACGGCGCCAGGAGCCCTGGCGACCCCGAGCCCCGGTGGCACCGCACGCGGTTCAACGGGGCACTTGGTGTTTATTGACACACGGGAACACAGGGCCCTAACCACAGAGGAAGGGATCAGAGCGGCGCCAGTGACACAGGGCGAGGGGAACACGGCGCTGCGGCCCCGCCGCGGGGGAAACGGGCCCGCAGAGGCGGCGGCGGCGGCGGCGCGGGGCGGACCCGGCCCCGCGACACGGGCGGGAGGCGGCGGGCGCGTCTGCCGGGCCGGGCCCGAACCTCGGCGCGACGGCAGCGCCTGGAACGCGCTGCGCCCGGCAACCGCTGTGACGAGGCCGGCCCGGAGAGGATAAAGGCGCGGCCGCGCGGCCCGGCGCGGCAGAGCGACGGCGGCCTCGGCGCGGAGCGGAGCGGAGCGGAGAGGAAGGGAGCGGGGCGGAGAGGGAGG
>JAVCKT010024369.1:32132-56528 GCA_032273925.1 Rhynchotus rufescens | reverse complement strand
TTTTTCTCTAATTACTGTTCTGTCTCTTCTTATATTGGCAGTTTTAAGATAAGAATAAATGCAACTTCAGTTGTCTTTCCCTCACTATTATGGCTGCCTCTAACTTGGCCAAAAAGTTATCTCAGTAAAAGCTTCTAACAATAAACTAATGCACTTTTCTCCTTGGATTGCATTTTGCTTTTCATTTTCATTGACTCCTTTGCTTTGCTCAGGAAACACTGACTTGGAGTTTCACCTCTTATGAACTGATCAGAATTCGGGTGTTTTGTCGTCAGTTCGAGGGTTGGGTGAGGATCTTCAGGCCTCATCTTTTGCCTTAAGGTAGTGTTAGTACATCCAGAGTCGGAAAGGGAAAAAGCTCTCTGTTTTAAATTTAAATTTGGTGAAGGATCTAGAGTACCTGAAGTGACTTGCTCTGTCAGCAGCTTTGCCTGAAGAGTGGGACCTGACCCTTTCATGCCATTTTGTCCCCTTTGGGGGCTGGTTTACCTGTGAAGGAAACCCAGCCAGGTGGCCCTGACCAGCACCCAACACTCTCCAGCTCCGTCTTAGATGCAGTCACTGAAATCAGTGAGAACTGTGTCACTAATATCAAGAAATCTGAGTTTGTCCCTTATTTTTTTTTTGTGGTTTTGGGTACAATCTGCAAGTTCCTAGTAGTATCTATTTCTCTCTCTCTGATGGTGGAGCTCTTTTAGGTAGGAGCCTTCTGTAGGTGGCTTGGTTGATAAGGGAGAAGCACTTCTGTGAGTGGGAATCGTAGCAAATTTCAGAAGAGTGTCTGTGAAAGCTCTTAAGTCCCTGAAAGCTGAAAAAGATGTCTATGCAGTAGTAATAATGGATTTATTTTCTGGTTTAATAGTTTAGTCAAAAATACTTTTCTTTTGCAAAACATGATGAGAGAAGAGGCCTCTTCAGTTGCATAAGGGACTTTTTGTTGCTTTCTTTGGGAGTTAATTCCTGAGGAAAGGGGATAGTTGTGCTGCAGTGGAGGATGGATTTCTGTGCATCTACTGAGATCTAGCAAGCTGTGGTTTCATAACCTTTGTCTGCTAGGCTTGTGGCCTTTCCTAAAAAGACTTTTGGCTGACAACTTTACAGCAATCTGCTCTGTATGTAGATTTTGAATTTGGAAACTAATGACTAAACCATAAGAGGAAAATCTGGTCTGTTTATTGGAGAAGTTACAAGTACCACCTTTCTTCATATTAAGTATTTTTCCCTCTCTTTTCTTCCACTAAGCGATTCCCTATGCACATTGATTACATTTTGGCAATTATATTAATTGCCTGCAATAGGTATTATTTAAATGTATCCAAAGTTTTGCTGCTATGGCAGACATCAGAGGGTTTGGGTTTTTTAAAATCAGTATTTCTTCCTTTATCTTTTCCCCCTTTTTACTGAAGACATCTTTAAGTTAAGAAGGGTAAGTAATGCTCTGGAAGGACCTAGCAGGGGAAAAGGACCTATTAGCATCAGTGGGTCACAAGATGCAATATTGTTATCATGTGTCTGTCCTCTCCATCCCAACAGCACTTTCTTCCCTAAATGTGCCCCAATTTGGCAAAAAGCTGGAAAATTTGATTTTAAGTAGTTACACAGTCCTTTTAGATTATTATTATTATTTCTAGAGTTCTGCTGTAGCATTCTAAGCTATTTTTAAGCTTTCTATGTAATTACTAAAGAAGCACCTGTTCCATAAACTCTGTTGTCCAAAAAGCAATTACCAAATCATTTCTGATCTCCAAGGATTTTTAATTTCAAATGCTGTCTGCATGATACAGAGCAGTAAAATTCCAGTTTTACAATGTGATGCTCTTTGTTCTAGGAATGTTTACAAGGATTACCGCTTCCTTGAGCTCGCCTGTGACTCCCAAGAGGAGGTGGATAGCTGGAAGGCATCTCTGCTCCGAGCCGGTGTCTATCCTGATAAATCCTCAGTAAGTTAAGCTGCTCGCTGGGTTTTTCGGTAGCTGCTCTGTGTGAGTCAGACCCACAATCTCCTCATCTGGAAAGACATCTTGTCTGCAGATATTTTAAGAAATTATAGCTTTCTGGTTAAACTGTTCTACAGTTATTTTAAAATATTCACAATGAAATATTTTAAGATTAATCTATGTGTCAAACTTCGATATATATATTTTACCCTCTTTTTTTTTTTATCTATTTTGGAAGATTTTATTTGGATTTGAATGTATTGTATTATGAATATAATGTATTTGGAAAATGAATATATATTTATATGTTTTATATATAAAAAATCTTCCAAAATACTCTCCATTGGTTTTGAGTAGTAAAATATTGAGCTATTTGGGTTCTCTCACCTTTATTGTTTCTATTAATGTCTTCTAAGGTAAAGATACGTGCCTGCAAGCTCAGCACATAACTGACAGAGGCATCCAAGCAATTATGTCTGTTTTATTGATTCACTGGACATTTTTGTGTATGAAACGTGCTAAACCTTTCCAGGCTAATCATAATGTGAAGCAAATTGAGTAGGGAACAGAAAAGACACCTCAATTACACAGAAAGAAGAGCAAGTCAGGAAATGAACATGACCAGCAAACTCTTTCGAGCTTTGTCTTTTGATGTTGTTCCTGTTTCTGCAAATTTGGGAGGAGGCTGTAGGTCCCGCTCCTAAATTCAAACCCTTAAGTGCCAGTGCAGCTGAGGCCACCGCAGCAGGGCCCAGAGCACCAGAACTAAATGGCAGTGCTGAACACCAGTGCCTCAAGCACTCTCTGATAAATGCTTCACCTTTCTTAAGCAGAAGATCTGCTAGATCCCTTTCCTGAGAAATGAGAGTGATGCTTTATTTTGATGAAATTTATCCTTCTTTGTGCCTGTGTTCCTTGGATAGACCAGGCCCCTTAAGTCCACTGCTCTGGAGTCTGGTCCTGGCTGCCACCTCATCATTCTCTCCGACCACTTTCCCCTTGTACCTGTGATATTGCCACAGCTTCCCATATAATTCTGTTTGTATCTCCTCCTGCTGCTATTTAGGCACACAAACAACCACCAGAAGGAATTTTACAGGAATTAATTATGAGATGTTATCTGTTTAATTATTAGGCTTGAAATATTACATTGTTTCCTTTTCTTGCTTAGATTTTAGTGATATTAAATCACATGTAGCAACAATTAACATTTTTTCAATCTTTGATTCTATGTTGTTTGTCGTATTCATACATTTTATGCTTTATTTTTAAGCAAGGCAGACTAGTTGAATTTTCAAATTTCACTTCTGTCCTGTCTCTTCCTTACTCCTAAAAATATTTTGCATTTGTTGTTGTTACTTCTGTTTTTTGTTTTTGTTTAAAGTGACTTTTTTAAAGGAATTTTAGAGCTTTCTTCATAGGATGAAAGGAAGGGCATCTTCAAAATTTAGTTCTTATTGAGCTGGAATTGTCTTTACATGGCAAGAGTTTTAAAGACATCGGCTAATCTTTTATCCTCCTTGGAAGGATTGAAGACCCTGGTTTTGAACAGGTGACACTGCTAGGGACAAGGTACAAATCATGTCAGTGTTTCCCCATAGCTTGGCAATCCCAGAGCTTGCAAAGAGGTCCCCTAGCCCCTTTGCAGGATGCCCTTCTTGCAGTTTGGCGTGTACAAGTTACACCTGGTAACTTCAAGTATCTAAGACTGTGGCACCAGAAGTAGAAAAATTGCTGCTTAGAAATGAAAAATAGCTGAATAGTGCTGTAAACCTGGCATACTGCAGTGGCAAAGCTGGCCCGCTTTCTGTAACTGCCAGAGCAGTGCACACAGCCTGGAACCTGAAAGGTAAGCTGTGGGTTTTCATCAACAGTTCTACTCATGGGCAAGAACACTCATGTAAAATCCAACTCATTTTCCCTTAGTTGAGAAACCTCTATGGTGACAGGAATATTAGGAATTTGTCCTTGCGTTCAAGAGTTTTTTTTTTTTCTGAACCCTCACTCAGAGCAAAACTCTGCACTAAGAATATTTGTTTTTCTATTGTTTTTCTAAGAGTGCTGCTTGAAATTGTGTAATTACAGGCATACTGGGCCCCAACACTTACTACCACTAACATAGTCAGGCTCCCCCTATTTGTTTCCAGGACTAACTTAATTCATAAGCAAAGTCCAAAGTTGCTGATTCTTTCCCCCTAAGCAAAACTCTTGATATATTAGAACTTGAAGGCCAGATCTCATTCCATTCCTCCATTTCCTTGCTTCCTTTTGCCTGCCTTCCTTGGCTGCTCTGCACACACGCAGTCCCGTGCATATATTCACTCTCTTCAGCCACCCCAAGAAGCTGCTCAAGGAGCCCCTGAGCTCTTCTGCAGTTTGCCAAGTCACCTCCTTCCCCTGGAGAATTTGCTGTTGTCAGGCCGTGGGCTCTGACAGCCACCCGGATAGCCATGAATCAGTGTTTTTATTTTTCCAAGCCATATGCAATTCAGCTTGCCCGATATAAATCACACTGCTGTGGCTGATTCACTTTGAAACGCGATATCCATTTAGCAGCTGACAGTACTGCTGGGTTTCGGTCCTGATGCATCCAAACCTCCTTTTTTTTTTTTTTTTTTTTTTTTTTTAAAAAAAAAAAAAAAGACTGCAACTTGGTGACTAACCTTTCCAGACTGTATTTCTCAACTGTAGGCTGGTGTTTATTTTGGCTGACTTCCCACTGCATAATATACACTGCTCATGCCAGCTCATGGCAAAACTCGCAATTAAAAAAAATAATAGCACAGATGTGCATCGTAACTTGCTCTGCACTCTTTACCTTGCGAGCACTGTTCATTCCTTTTCCTCTCTCCCTTTCTGCCATCCCCTCCCTTTTTTTATTGCTAAGCTAAATATACAGTATTTGCTTTTTAAAAAGCGTTGGGTAGTGAAACTTTCCGTTCGTTAGCGTGTCGCAGGGAGCGGTTGTTGGGAAGGCTAAGCGGGCCTGGTCGGTGGGTTCCTTTACCTACCGGTTCAGCACTACCAATGTGTGAAAATCCCTCTGGCTTTGGGCCCATGCCCAGATCGTTTCAGGCCTCATTTTCCCATTCCTTTGTATTAAAGTCCACAGACTTCCCTGGAACCGCTCCTGATTCACACTGGAGGAAGCAAAGGAAGAAACAGAATGTTTGGGTAGAGAGGAAATTTTGGAAACGGGTGAATTTACAACTTCACTGAACATCCTCAATCCTTTGCGAACTCCCTGTGCTCCCCAGGAAGCTCCCTAACCGAAGGATCCAATGAATGTTCATTGAGGCAGTTCCTCATTTGGTTTGAGTGATTTCCAGAACTGTGCAAGCTAGATTGAATGTCTAAGATAAATGTATCTAACATTTCTCTCTCTCTCTCTCTCTCCCCTCTTTCCTTCTTGCTGCATCCTGCAAAGGGGAACAGCAGAGTAAGTTCTTTGTCCTTTCACAAAATCCTTTTGTAACCTGCCACGAGGCTTTTGTTGCGGCAATGGGTTTCTCTTGTGGTTCACACAACTGTTGCCTATATGCCCTTTACAGCAAAATTGTGTTACAAATGTTGGTGCAAAAGTGTTTTGTATAAAATTACTAACAGCTCTTTGTTTTAATTTTGGGGAAGGAGACGTGTTAAGTGTTGCTGAGGTTTTCTTTTTTTTTTTTTTTTTAATGCAATTTGGTAAGAATGATACCATAAAACAGTATTGGGACCAAAGATTATGAAGGTATAGTAATAAAGACCTTCTGAGGAAAGGTTACTACAGTCTGATGAAACTCATTACAGCTGGATTTTTTGACCATACATCAAAGCTTGTATTAATGGGCAGTTATAAAAACCCAGCACTAAAGTCTTAAATAACAGATTTGCTGGCGTTGTTGGCTAAGCTGAACTAGATCAGTGTACTGGCTTTGAAGGTGCCTTAAAATGGATGGAGGAGGGTGGGGTCAACATTTGACTTGGCTTCTAGACCCTTGATGTGTTCCAGCTGGACAGCAGCAGAAGGGTGTGGAGAGGGAGAGCTGAACTATGCGTGGTAGGTTTCTTGAAACTAAGCAGCACATGAAAAGACAGTTTTGCTGATGTTGATCTGATAAACTAATAATCAGGCAGTTCCCAGGGCTAGTACTTTTTTTAATGTCACTTCTGTTGAGCTTGAGAGTGGAAATTGCACATCGCACACTTTGGAATATGATGCAGAGAGAGTTTGTCATACAGTGGACAGTGGAAAGAAGTTACACAGCTCTTTTGGGGCTTTTTCTTTTTCTTTTTCTTTTTTTTTTTTTCTCTTCCTCCTGTTCTGGTGTATTAACCCTTAGGAAAGATGATTTGGAATGTCAAGAGATGCTTCCTAGTAAATGCTCAAACCAATCCTGGAAATATTGCCTGTTGTGTTATGTATTGAGTTTGAAGCATTTCTGGTATTTTGGAAAGACTATAAACTGGGTTAAAATATTAACGAGGTTTGGAAGTTTGTCTTTTTTAATTTTTATTTTCTTTTAAAGCAATTTTTGATTCCTCTATAGCAGCTGAGCTGAGAAGCACCAAAAATCCCTGGGTTAGTTGGTCATTCCAGAAAAGAGGATTTTAATATTGGGTAGAGAGGTATTAAGAAAAGTGGAATATGGATGACATGGAAAGAGGGACCTTACCTAGTAGATGATGTGAAATGTAAATGTCACATCATTGACAAATGATGCTGTGTTGCTGTGTTCACTTACAGTATAAGCTAATGTTCCTAATGCTTCTTTCTCATATGCTGCCTTTAGGCTGTGCAGTGCCAGTGAATGCTGATCTGCCCTGCAGATGAGAGACTAGAGATTTTAGGTGCTCTGCCAAGGGAGCGAGAGTAGATGGGGCACCAAGGAACTCACGGGATGGGCAGGGCCGATCCTGGGGGTCAGGAGGTGCATGAAGAGGTTCTGTGTGTGCTCCAGAGACCTGAACTGTGGGTCACTGCAGGGAGAGTTAACTGCCAACGTGAGGCAGGGTGCATATAAAAAAGTTGAAGCAACTTGTGAGATTTGAGAGGTGGTGAAGCTGTCAGCTCTCCTTTTGCTTCAAGCTGGGAGAAATTCTCACTCTAGATTCTTCTCCTGGACTGGTCTGTCAACCAGGAAATAATTCCAAGAAGTGTTGCTGAAAGTTGTCCTGCTCCTTCCCTTGGAACCGATTCATCCTGAGGATCTTTGCATCATCCCTGCTGTACCCCGTCACCTCCCTCCTCTTTGACACAAGCCTTTCAGGCCGGCTTCTGGGGGCTACCTTATCCCACAAATGTTATGGTATGTGAATCTGCAGCTGCCCACAGGGGCTCAAACCCCGTGGCCAAAGCACCGTTGGGAAACTTCCACCTTCTAGGTGCACGAAAAACAAATAGGAAAACCTGAGAGGTGATGGCAAAGTTGGAGGAGGTGTTGGAAGGACAGAGGAGAAGTAGGTTGACGATCACAGTGACTTTTCAAATCAGTCAGGTCCTTCCTTACCACTCCGGGCATCTAGCAGAGCTGTAACGCTCCTGTAACCACTGCCTCGTATTGCATTCACCCAGTTGACTGTATCATGTAAATCTACCTATGCCTTTAAGTTTACACCTTTAGATTTACAAAAGTAAAAATAAACATTGGAGTAACGAGATCCTTGAAGAGAAAAGGGCGGGTGAGAAGGTTTATATTCGTCAGTGGATCTACTGATCATTTTTATTTTTACTTTTTACTGTTGCACAATCATTAACGTAAGTGAGATTTCTCACGTGGTTAAAGTTAAATATATCTTCAATAGCTTTGTTGGATAAGATCTGTAAAGGGGTCGCTTAGAATGAGGTAATGGAGACCTACCTCATTCAGCAAGCACATGTTGGCGAGCCACATTATTAATAGTAAAACTGAACTCTGCTCTGCAATCTTGCATTGAGACAGGAGAGCACTGAGAAACGGTTTGTTGCTTCAGTTCAGATGCTGAGGACACGGGAGCCGAGTGTCTAAATCACTTTGTGGATTTGGACCTTGCCCTGTGTGCCTTCATCACCTTGCTTAAAAAGAAAAAGCCTTCCAGAGCGTGCTATGGAAAAAATAATCCATTTTAAATTAAAAAAAAAAAAAAAAAACAGGTTAAAAGATAAGGTAGATGCTGTGTCCTCACAAAGTTTTGTTTGCAAATCCATATTTAAAAAAAAAATCTGCAGAGTCTGCACCTTTCTTCTGTGGTCACCAGGACCTGAACTCAACAACCATTTCTGCTTGATTTGAAGCATCAAAGATTTGAATGCTGTGATTAGACATGACAAAATCTAACCTAGAATCCTAGGAAATAAGTCTAATTAAACTACATTGCATGCAATGATTTTGACCTTCTTTTCTAAGGGCTTTGCACTACACTACTTACTTATATCTTTTACAAAGCATATAGAACTGAAAAATGATAAGTCATGTATTTTCATCTTGTATCTTCATCTTTTGTGAACTTGTGAAGAAAACGTGAGCCATACTGGTCATGTGGAACATTTACTGAGTATAAAGTCAGCGAAAGTTAGCTTGAATTTTCTCTTGAGACAAACAAAATTCCATTTGAATTTTGAGAAGAAAAAATACATGGGGAAATACACTTCTTGCTGCTCGGTTTGCTTGTTGTGCCTTAAAATAGTTCTTGGTGACAGTTGCTTCAATTCAAGTCTCTCTTCAGAGGGCAGGGGGGGAATTTTACCAAACCCAGATTCCAGATCAGCTACTTCATTAAAAAGACCAGATGTCCTGGTTTCTCTCGAGACAGTCCTGGAAAATATAGCAGCTTACATTTAGCGAATGCAGGATACTCATTCAAATTAAGTATATCACAACAGCGCTCTCAGCTCATCTATTTCATGCTTGCTTGGCAGTTGACATGGAAGTGGATATATTGTTCCATGTATGTATCTTTGCATAACCCAAGTGCTGTGACGCTGCCTTTTTCCAGTTCAGCCGTATTCCTGGAGGATCTTCATCCCCCTCGTAGCTGTACGTTGGGACCGAGCCAGTCTCGGGCTGTGGTGATGCTGTCCGAGCGCCCCAGGCAGATGCAGACTGAAAGTGAGGGGCTCTGCTCAGAGACTGCTGGAGGCAATATTTAGTCCAGAAGTAATGAAAAGTAAAGAGTCATTTGCATTTGTTGCAGAGTGACAAATTGAGATGGACACTGCTCATACGATGAAGGGCACAACAGTGGAGGTATAAGGGTAAACTGTGCACTTACTATGTTTTACAATTTTTCAAAAGCAAACTAACACATTTTAGAAAAGGCAAGCATCAAATTCTCTGCAAAGGAGAATCCACTTCAATTACGACAAACTTGGGTTTAGGCCAGCTAGTTTTAAAAGTAACTTTTACATAAAGAAGCGCTAAAATATTTTTTCGAGTGGAAAAGTGCCATAACTTTATAGACAACGTTTCGGTCATTGCTTCTCCAGACGAACTGGCTTTTACAATGAAGGCAGGGCGTAAAGGAGGCGAGCGCGAGCGTGCGTGCGCACCCCGGCTGCCTGGAAGGCGGGCCAAAATGCAGGCAGGAAAGGAAATGGCAGGCTGTTTTTCAGTCCCATTCCTGCTGCCTCCCTCTTTCAAGGATGTGAGAACAAATGTTTCAAATAAAAGCTATCTTCTCGGCTTCTAACTACTGTCTAGCTCAAACAAAAACTAGACGCAACTGGTGCCTTGTTGCCCAAAGGGCAGGTGACTTCAGTGCCAAAGCCGAGAAATAGTTCAGCCTTGTTTTTATTTTTTTTTTTTAATTATGATTTTTATTCTTAAGAGGAAAATAATCCCTGGCATGAGAGAGTTAAAAATGTACAGGGGAAAGAGAGATTTGTAGCATTGCATCAGTTGCACTGCCTGTAACAAGCTGCAGGCGAGCGAACTGAAGGATTTCCAGAGCAGTCCCAGGGAAGCTGCAATCTGCCTACCAGGAGCCAGGGGTTCAATTGCAGTTACAGTTTTCTACATTTCTGCTATGAAATGGACCTGCTGACACTAAGCAAGCTTCAGGAAATTTAGAAATGAGCAAACATTTTTGTTATTTCTCTAATGTATTCATGGTGGGCTCCTTAGTGTGTTCTTGGCAAGGCATCTGCATATTGAAAATATTTTGAAATTCTTCCTTTTTTATGGCACGGCTAATTTTTGCACCACTTCCACCCGTATAAACCATTTCATTGAAGCTGTATGGAAAGGTGAAAACTCTTTGGCTGTCAAGTTTTCAGCTCACGGAGCAAGACCGTGAGTCCAGCTCTGGACTCGTGTGCCCACGGAAAGGCTGGGAGAGTGAGATTTGCCCTGGGGCAGGCAGTGCCAAGGGGCAATCCGCAAGGAATTTTTTTGTTGTTGTTACCCAAAGTGTCTCCAAGCTCTCACACATCCATAGCATTTCAAGTGTAAAAGGAAGTGGAGTCATTGGACATGATGGTGGAGAGCAGCTGGTGGACTGCCAGATATTTCTCTTCTCTCATTTATCCCAGGCAATGAGATGATTGAGACAAACTGGGTGCTGTTTTTCCTGCCTCCTTTTTGGACTAAAACTAATTCATATGCAGTGTCTAATCTGATAAATGGTTTCATCCTGGCTTTTTTTTAAACCTATTTTATTGTGCAAATGGGTTTACAATAGGTCTGCGCATGGAGAGAAGAACTCAAGTCTCATTTTCTGAGTGTAATACCTTCCATTCTGAAACTCCATTCCGAAACTCCATTCTAATTTAACTCTCCGTTCGTCCTGTCATTTGCTCCTCTTTTGCAGTTACTCCACAGCTCCTATCCCACCTGTGACTATTGCTTGGCTGCTCTTTTCCCTAACCCTCTCTACTTGCTTTATCCATATGACACCTGATATATCAGTTGTGCTAACTGGAGATAATCTGGTTTTGTTACCAGGAAAAACTACTTGTGAGCATTTTGTGCTGTTTCCTATGTGACTTTTTCTCACATTGGTGACCTTTGTTGTTCTCTAAACTCCTGCTCTGCCGATGAGAAACGTCTTGCTCTTACCTTTATGTACGCTCAGAAAAGGTGCTTTTTGTTTATTTTTACACACCTGTTGCTTTTCTTCTTTTATAACCAGATTATTTGTAATTCAAAGATGAAATTAATGCATCTTTGAGTACTATACTCAGTTTGAATGATATAGCATTAGGGCTTCTGCACTGAGCAGTACAGCTAAGGGCATTTATGGGAATTAGTTGAAGGGATGAATCAGGGGCATGGAAAGAGAAGTGGATTAGGAAAAAAACAGTCTTATTGAATATAATTAGTCTTTCAGTTGTAGCTTGGTGATTTTAAACTTTGATTTGCAGAGATAGATATTTGCCTGGACTCCTGTGTAATTTGCCTTGCTTTTCACTCACTTCTGTATAGGTGAGGATCTATCTATGAATGATACCCGCAAACACCTTGGAACAAGTGGGAGTCTATAGCTGTGATACTTTATTGAGATGATTATATGTGAACCGGAATTAACTATTGCATGTATGTCTCATGTATGAATATTGAGTGCCAGTAATCAATGTCCCATTGCAAACTTTACCCTACAGAACTTCATCTAGACTAATAGCCTCCAGCTGAGAGCTCAGGGCTGATTAAAATGTTAACACTGAGGGGAAGAGAGAGAGCAAAATACAAAGTTGTCTGTATCTTTAACAGTGCCTGTGTTGTCCTTGGGATTGTAAAAAAAAATTGGTGCCATTGCTTCAGGAAGCTCATCTTTCAGCTGTCTCCAAGCATTTGGAAACAACTCCTTCTGTGCTCCTTGGTATGTAGGGCTGTGCAGGAAACACCTCTTGAACTGATGAGTGGATTCTTACGCTTGGAAACGGTTCTACTGCAACCATCCTAGGTCACTGAAAGGCTGGAAACATGGGTGAAATCCTGGGCATGAGGAATTCAATGGCAAGACTTGTATCAACTTCCAGGGGGCTAGGATTTCATCTGGGGTGAGTGGGCGGGTTGTCCTTAGCATTGGATGTCTCTGGGGGGACTGTGTGGCTTTTGTTTTTGTTTTCCCTCCTGCTTTCTGGAGTCTGGTTAGTGTTCTGCTAACATAAAGTTCTCCTTTCCTAGAACCAGTCCTGGCATTGTCTGACCAGGGCTGTGATTTCTGCCCCATGTCGTATTCCTTCTGTTTTATTTAGCTCCGTCTTACTTGTACAGTTTCTTTTGTGAGCCTCAGCATGATGCTTTTCTAGCAGCTGTTGTTAATATTGTGAGTAGATATAATGTGTCTGAAAGCCATAGTTGTGGAGCAGGGTCCCATTTTACTGCCTTTACTTGCTCAGATACACTGAGTAGATTTTCTTTTCCATGTGCAGGTATCAATAATTTCCTGTTAAAATCAGTCTTCTCTAATGGGATCTCGTCTGGGTCTTAGAAGAAAGAGATAGTTCCTTCCAAGTCTGAAGATTTTGACTGGGCTACTTCACAGTCTCTCTTTCTAGGTAATGCAAGCTGAGAAACAAAACTCTCACTGGAGGACTTCCTAAGTACTCCTTTATGGGCAACATGGCAGGGAAACAGGGAAACTCAAGCCCTCAGTGCAGTGCTTACCTGCACGTTCCTTCTCTGAAAGAGCTCAGGGAAATTGCCATGGGAATTCCAGAATTCTGGGGCAAAATCCTTCCTTCCTGTTCTCCTAGCTGAATCCTCCGATTCTGATTTAGCTGGCCTTAAAGATACTCCTATTCATGCTTCACTAGTATTGCTAGCCTTTAAACTGCTCTTTCACAGATTTCTTTAATGTATGTTTTATCATTAAGCTGCCTCCCGGGGCTTACAGATAAATGCGGTGGTTGTGACAATCTTTCTGGATATTCCAAATTCAACCTGTAATCAAAATGGGAAAATTGCTGTTCAAGTATCGGCGATACTGTCCTTTTTGTTGCTAAGCGTTTTGCTAAAAACACTGCTTTACTATGCTAACTCCACGGTCTCTTGAAAATTACTTTAGGATAGTCCAACCTTCCCTTTTTTTTTTCTTTTTTCCCTCAGCAAGTATCTGGTTGTGTTCCTGAAAACTTCTGGGGGCTGCTAGGGATTTGCAGCAGGTAAAAATACAGGGACCAGCATAAAATGAAATAAAAGTGGTGTGAAAAGGAATAACTTTGGGGAGGAGAGGTTTCTGGGCAGATTAGTGTCCACATACACATTTAATGAGCTAAAAACTCGATATAGAGAGAGTGTAAAAAAAATTAACAAGAATTTGCTATCCATTTTCCAGTTTATCTTCCTGGACTTCTGTAAAAACCAGGAGGCTTTGATGTAGAATGTAAGCTCTGCTTGACGCAGAATGGATGGACTAATGTTAATATTCCTGCCTGGCTTCGCCAACAGCAGAGTTTTTAGGCAGTCAAAAATCTGCCGTCACGATGTCCAGATCTAATTGTTTGCTTGGAAACCCCTGTGATCTCATAGTTTTATGAACTTATTTTACTGAGTTCAAAATGTCTCTGCTGGAAGACACATTAACATTAATGTAACTGTTAAAAACATACAACATGCTTCCAAAATGTTATACTAATTAAAAAAAAAATAAGAAGAAGGGAGGAAGGAAGGAAGAACTTAGAAGATCATAACCAAAGAATTATCCATTGGCAGTTGAATCCTGCCTAGATTTCTTGGTGCTATTTCTTGCCCAGCCTGCTGTGTCCGATAACATACTCCAGAAAGGCTGTGCATGCAGAGAGCTTTTCATTCAGCTCCTCTGGGTGTAGCACGCCAGGATATTTGCATCCATAAACATTTAGTTGTGAAAGCTGAAGGATGTAGAAATCCAGGCGTTTGCGTTTCTTGAGAGTACAACTGCGTGTAGTCAATGGAGAAGCACTCTCCAAGGCTGTAGCAAAAAAAATAAAGCCACATTCTTTTCACATTTCTTCCCAGTTTCGTTAGACGTGTCATACAAGAGCTAAAATCCGAGGCAGACTTTTCAAGAAGCCACGGCACTTCTGCCTGGTTTTGGGTTTCCCAAAGTGAACTGTGCTCTCTAGGCTGTTCCGTTGCCAGAGGTTTTATCATGTGGACCCAGGGTCGCAACGGAACAGGCAACATAATCTTCATGTGTTTTTAGCCATGTTATTTACTGGGGTTTCCCTGAAGAAAGCTTAGGAATTCTTTCCTTATGAGTCATTAACCAAGTGATTGTTTTTATATAAACTTTCCTTCAGCTGGTTAGAATTGGAACACAGTGTCTTCTGCTCCTTCGGAGGGCTGACTTTTCTCTTAATTTCTTTTAATGGTTCTTCCTGCAGCCAACAGGATGATTTGAACCTGGTGGCCTTCCCACCCTTTCCATAGCCTTGAAAATTCCTGGTCTAGCCAGCAGATGTGCTGGTGGCAACCACAATTTGTGCATAATCCTGCTTTGCAGTTCTCTTCCTAGTGGTGCTTTTTTTTTTTTTTTTTTTTTTTGGTCAACTCTGCACGTTACGTGTGGCTTAAGCAGCATGTGTTTTGACACTAGCCAAATTGGAGGATGTATTTCAT
Organism: Rhynchotus rufescens; assembly: GCA_032273925.1. NCBI lineage: Eukaryota > Metazoa > Chordata > Aves > Tinamiformes > Tinamidae > Rhynchotus > Rhynchotus rufescens. The sequence goes on along the minus strand of JAVCKT010024369.1, from coordinate 42,088 downwards.
GTGCTGAAATTAAAACAAAATTCAATGTCCGACTTCAGCTGCGTAAAGGTTAAAAGCCGTGAAGGAAGCCCTGTGTTTCCAGAATGGAAATCACTGAAGCTGGAGAGACGCGTGTTCTCCTGCATAGCCCTGAACCTTTCCCATCCTTCTTCCTGGAGTCCTCCTTTGCCAGCCGAGTGGTGCAAAGTCACTTTTAATTAACTTCTTCCAGGGCTTTTGAGTCCAAGCCCAACTGATGGCGCCAGGGGCCGAACCGCAGGGAGATCTCCAGGCAGTGCAGCCGTGCCAGCCCGAGCTGATGCAGCCCCCTGCTCTTTCTTGTGGTGTTTTCACTATTACATTTTAATTCTTTAGACTGTCAGGAGCTGTGTTAACATCTAGTAACTCTCTAACGTGCCTGCTCACGTGAAATTCTAGGTTATGGTCACTAATTTATCTTCCAATGCCTGACTTCAGATATTTATGTGCTGTGTGTACATATATGTAATTATATATATGTATGTGTTTGACCATGTAGATGAAATATCCTGTGTATAGAGATTTCTTAAAATACACAGCATCATCTTAAGCCAATAAGTATGCAAAATTCTCTGAGACTTTTTCATAACCCGAGCTTGGATTTCTTTATTTTTACAGGAACAGGAATGGTTTAGCTGGAATGAAAATGTTCATTCCACTGCATCATTAGCTATAGCAAATCTTGAGTTGAAGCCTTTCCCATTTTTCATGTTAAAGCCCTAGTAGTTTGACTGTTAATCAACATGTAGGATGAATTTCTGGGGTTAGAAGAGCTTGTCTGCATGCCTCTCATTTGAGTTGAACTTTTCTTTTTCTTATAAAGGAAGGTAAGCCAGAAAATAAATTGCACTTTAAAGTTCACCTATCATTCCTCTCCTGATAAACACCCCAGAAATTTCCCCTTGACAAACAGAGACATTTAGCTGGAGTAAAAAATCCTCCAATGTGTCATTTGATGCTCTAAATAATTCTAAAGTGACCTTCTGTTAAAATAGATAAATCCCCGACATGTCTCAGGTGTGATATCTAGTATGGATGGTCCAGTCCAATCTTCTTCTATCAAATTAAACATGGATTTGTGGGTGTCAAACAAGAGTTTTTTCCTCCCTTCTCCATTACAAGGAAGCTGAAAGCCCTTTTGTTCAGTTCTTTACCTGTTTTTCTCATGCATGAGGCTGATCAAAGCATACGTGGGAGTCTTTGGTGACCACTAACCAAATACGTTCACTCTTTTCCCCCAGATGCTGTCCCAGTGTAAGGGGCGAGCTGAGCTGGAGTCCTTTGCAGCTCTGAGGCCGCGTGTGCTTTGGAACATAGACAAGGGCTTTGGGAGGGGGAGGAAAATGACTATATAGTTCATATAAGATGCAAAGCTATTTTGTTTTCATTTGTCTATTAAGGAAATACTGCAGCAAGCCTGGAAAGAACAAAAATGTAAAATGTATCTTTCACCGGGATGCATCTAGCCCGCTCCATCCCTGATCCAGACAAGATCTCGTGAGTGCTTTAGCAAGACTGTTATCCCTATCGGACCTGCATTGCTTTAAGCAGTGCTTGCTAGCTCATTTGGCCATTTCGTGGCCACATTATTCTATGATCTCAAAATTATCTTATGGTTAGAGGCAGCGGAGTTTTTCTTTCCTCTGTTGTTGCTGCCTGACGAGCTTCCAGAGCAGCAGCTCAGTCTGTCACCATCTAACTATTATTTTATCCTGTTTGTGTTGTTGTAATGCTTGAAACCGTCCTTGTCTTTCAGGACACTGTCGCAATCCCCATCGTGTTGACAGTGGCTCATGGGGACATACAGGGACGTTTTGATGAAAGCCTTCATGGCTCCCCGTTCCTCTTCCAATACTCTCAGTTACTGGTGTTGGTTTCTCACTGTGCGATTCTTCCCTAATGCCCATGGCTACCTGCTTCATTACCAGCCTCTTAAGAGTGGTGCTTTCCTGGAGCTAACACCTATTAAGCTTTCCTTATTCAGGAAATAACCTATGAAACTAGCCTGGCATGTTCTGCCATCGTCCTTTTTTGCTCATTTTTTTCTTTTCTTTAGAGCAGATTTATTCACTTGTGCCTTCCCTTCACATCTTTTGTCCAGGTTAGGAAAAATAATGTGGTGAGTTTTGATTCTCCTGAGACAGTCCATAACCTTCTTTGTGCTTTACCTGGTCTTCATCTGGTTTTCTTTTTGTAAGTCTTTTCATTTTCATGCCAATTCAGACTCCATTCCTCCCTGCAGGACTCCCAGGTATACCAGCACAGTCCGTCAGCCTGTATCTGTCCATGTGTGTTCCCCATAGCTCTTCCCTTTCTCCCATCATAGTTTGGGTTTGCACAATTATACATTTTCTTGCCAACAGCCAGTGCCCTTTACACATATGTTTTCTGTGTGGGGCTTTAAGCAAGTATATTCATTTGTAGGCATCTAGGCATCTGTTAAATTAAAACGTGTTAATATACTCTGAGGGTGAGTTTATCTCTAATTCTAGAGCGTGTTGGGCTGAAAGAGGGATTGTTTGATGTGACATGGAATATGTAGTTATCAACTGAAAAATCTGCATCTTATCAGCTGCCTTGTCAGCACTTCCAATCTCAGGATGTATGTGGGATCCAAAAACCTGTGGTGTTAAACCTTCCCTAGTCCATGCTGAACAAGTGAAAAATCATTGCTTTTTTCTTTTCCTGGTGTGTTTGCATGGGATCTTTGTTCGCTGTGATTAATGGTCCCCTAAAAGTGTCCAGCACAAGTTCAGTGCAGCCCACAAAGTGCCTTTGATGCCAGACGTTCTACAGGGCTGTGCAAAAGCTAAAGCCAATAGTCCTAAGTCTGAGGGACTGGAATGTTTTCAATTTACTTTTAAACAAATGATTTTATTGTGCCAGTCGCACATGGGAGCAAATTCCACAGCCTCAGCGCTGCGTTAGACAAAGGCTTTTTACCTGCTGCTTTCCGTTTGTATGTGGAGAAAAGAAATCAACCTCACTTAAGAACTAGGGGGAATGGGACAGAATGATGAAAATTGGGGGGAATTTTGCCAAGGGCTTCGCTGAGGGCAGGATTGGATGCAGTAGTTCAGGATGTAGCTGCCGGTTGGTTTGTGGTGCAGAGCAGACTTCCAAGAATTTTGTGTTCCTGAAAATCAAGCTCATCAAAGGCACCTGTAGGAAAGGCTTTAAACTTGGCTTTGCCTCTCCTGAAGTGTAAGGAAGCCTTTGTTGTAGGCTGATTATCTGCCAGGGGATGTCGGGAGGAAGATTTTGTGCCGCTTAAGTCAGAGTTAATGAAGGCCAATGGCTAAAAGTCACAATTCTAGACGAAGTAATGGGAGCCTGTGGTGATACAGCAAAGAGATCTCCTGACCACAGGGAACGCTCTCTGATCACAGCTCTGACTGCTGTTTAATGGCAAAGAAAAGATTCTCTGATCTAGAAACAGAAGATTTCAATGAGTGAATATTCAGTTCTTTGAGGATGATCTAATATCTTCTGGTTTTACGAATACATGATATTTAAAAATGCTTAAATAAGGAACCTGGATCCCTTCAGAATTGCTCGTAGGTATAACAGAGATAAGTGTATCATATTCCTCTAGTAATGTAGTACCAAGTCCATTTCAGTAACTTCTTGCAATCAAAACACAAGCGTACGTTAATTACAGATGCCAAGTATTGCTAGTATTTTTTTAAACTCAGTCTTCCTTGACTAAATTTTTGTTCTGTGCGTGCTGTATGATTTTCTTATTTTGTAAATAAGCAATGAAGAGAAAGTCTGAGTTTTGTTTAATGTTATACCTGCCAGAGGAAGGAACTCCAAAAGGTTCTGTGGACTATTAAGAAATATATAGAAAAGGGGCTTAGAGCTATTTCCTTTTAGAGTTGTAAGGCAGGGGTGTCCTGTCCTGTTTGGCTCTCCTTGCTAGGTTCTTTTTCACCAAAATTGTGCCAGTTAATCATTACTGGAAGGAAACCACATGTGTGTAGAGGGTGACGGGTAAATGCTGCCACGAGCCAAAGCTGAGATCAGAAGTACCCCAGCCTGTTTGCTTCTCCTGGGAGTACTGGGAAGCTGGTGGGGAGCAAAGTGACCTGCTTACCAGGTGCTGCCTGCGCACAGCTTCTATCCGTGAGACCATTAGATCCATTTTGTTAGAAGAACGAGGTTTTCTGAGAGGTGCCCGTTGTGTCTCTGGAGCTTTTGCAAAGCCCTGCTCCTCTCCATTGGGAAGAGAGCCCGTGGCAGAGGGCAGCGTTGCTTCTGCACGGGCTGGGGGAAGCTCGGAAGCTTCCCGGGCAGTGCCAGCAGGCGCCCAGGGGACCTCAACATGCAGCAAGCAGCTGGATTAGCCATTATCCACGTCCTCTGCTTCTGCCTGAGAGTCCTCAGCTCCATCTCTAACCGCTCGCTTCCTGCCCATCTGGAAATGCAAGCCTCCGACTTGCAAAACGTCTTGGGAAGGAGAGGAAGGAATATGCTGCAAGGGAAGCATCCGATCCCTTGCCTCCCGAATGCCTGTCTTCAGTAGGGGTGTAATTTGTGCTTCAGGGCTGTTCCCTGTGGGCCTCCAATTTGGCCGGCATACATTTAGGGAACAGAGGCTCTGAAGCCAAAGAGTGTCTCAAATGTAATGATATTTGTGTCTCACTATGCAGGTCTTAATAATCCATGAGTCTTAATATGGCCATGAGGACATAAATTCAGGGATTTTGACCTCAAAGCCTTTGAGTGTGTTTAAAAATAGCTCACCCATCCTCATTTTATCACTTCATATACTCTGACACGATTTTGGAACCTGCCTGCATCCCATCTAGCAGGGGAACACTATAATTAAGAACCAGTTTTGAAAGGCTGTTCTCTCTTAGCTTAAGGCAGAATAAGACTTTATGTATTTTGCAGGAGATCATAAACAATTCATTGGCTAAAATTAGCAGTAAAAAGGGAGCTCCAGTTCTTTCCTGTGCTGTGGTTTGTACCACAAAGACTTAGTGTTTTTAAATCATGACAGAGCTCTCAAAAAACCTTGAAAGAGTGTTATATATGTGTCACTTTGGCTCAGTTAGGAATAGTCTCACCTCTAAGCCAGAAGGCCATGGGTTCAAGTTAAATGCCTGGCCTTGCATTTTAGTTGTCTCAAAATAATTTTATTACTGAAAACATGTTTAAATAGAACTGTGGGGAAGAAGAGTGCAGCTTTTGTATCTGCAACCATACAGTGAGACACTTGGTTGCAGGGAAGAAATGTTGATCCAGTGCCCTAAAACTACCAAACTTTGCCCAACAGGCACGAACAGAGGTAGTCATCCCAATACTGTGTCTGTTTTCAGTCTTCTTGACAAAAGAAGTTCTAGTCCCTAGGGCTCTGGTGATCTCCCCATCAAGAAGAAAAATTTTGGAAAGTTTGAATTGGAAATGCTACAGGTAATCTTGACTGCAAAGGTAAACTCGGTGTCAAGTCTGTGTTGTTTTTGTGGTGGATCTGGGGATAGAGTGATAATCACGGATGTCATTTAACTTCCCATTAGAAAGGAGATTAGAGTAATTTATGGCTTGCACTTTTTAGTTTTTTGTTTGTTTGTTTTGTCAATAAGCCCACAGCTATGTAACAAAAGTCTTGCTAGAGTGGTTGTTTATAGGCACGCATATGAACTATCAATTGCATTTGATCCAGTTGCATGTGCAGCAGAGTTGCAACTTGTTTCTTCTCTTAATAATAATTTTACCCAGTATTTTTCAATTTCTGTTCATGTGACACAAATCCCAAATGCTCCTGGATGAGCAAATTTATTTTATTTAGCAGCATTTGCTACGTTTCAGTAAAAGTCTCAGTGTCTTCAGCTTTGTCTCCTCTTCTCTTGAGGGCTCTTCCACCACAGGACTATTAGAGCTCAACTTTTTACTTGCTAAGTTGAGTGAGATCTTAAATTGGGAGCACTGGTGGTGATCGGTGGTGCTCTACTGGGATCAGAGCTCCTGCCAGAAGCTGTAGACTTGTCACTCTTCTGGACTGCGGGTTTATGGAAAACTCATTAGTGTGCAAGAGAAACTTTGAATCTTAGGACCTAAATTATCAAGTGAAATGTTTTGGCCGGAACATTCTGTCTAGCAGAGATGTTTGGCATATGACTAACATCTGGGAAAGGTAAGTTTATCTACATAAAACACTTTTTCTGGTATGCATGCTCGCTAAATACGATGCAACACATTCCTGTTGTTATTATTTTACTAATAACATTAGTCAACAATTTCTGCCCTGCCAGGAAGGGGGAAAGCGTGGCCTAGGCAGCCACGTTGCCGAGGGGAGACAGATTTCTCTATTAGGATGTGGTCTGCACTGGGAGAAAAGGATTGCGAGTCCTCCCCGTACACCCCAGCACAGCAGCGCCGAGCGAACACGAGACGAAGGGGAAAGGAAGCAGCGGCGCTCCGGAGCACAGGGATCCAACTGTGCGGAATCAGTGTGGGCGCTATTAACATGCCATCTTCCTCTCCCTCCTCCTTCCCTTCCTCCCGCCCTCCCCCGGCTGCTGTCAGCCCGGCCGAGGAAAAGTCAAATAACGTACGGCTGTGTTCCTTGGCACCGCCGCCGCCACTTCCCTCCGGGGGCTTGGGCCTGGGGAATCTTGCGGATTGCAGCAAGCGTGTGCGCGAGGAGACAGAGCAGTGCCAGCCCGGAGCCCGGATCGCCAGCGAGAAATCGCTGCTGCTAAATCAGCTCTGGCGGAGGCCAGTGGGGAGAGAAAAGCGGGCACTGGGAAAAGTCGGAAATTGCTTTGTTTAGAGCTGGGGAGGTTAATGAGAGCGAGTTAGAAAGTGCTCGCTGTGTATTTGGCCCCTCGGGATTTGAGCAAAGTTAGAGGGATTTATTTACTGATTATCCAGACTATACAACTGGCAATAAGATTAAGTGAGGAATTTTGGAACATGCTGACATTTCTTATTTGCATCATTTACTATGGAGATCATTTGTCGATGCTGCCCTGAGGTTGTGGTGAACTGGGGCTTAGTCTGGCCCGGCAGAAAGAGCTCTGGTACTTCTCACGGCTGGAGGGATGTGGGGGTGAGAGCAGTTCCACGTCCCCTTCTGTGCCTCACTGAGGAAACATCAAGTTTGTCTAGGTGCTTATCGGAGGAGAATTTCAGAATCGGTTTTTAGACATCATTAATTATGGCAAAGAGTGCGGTTATAGGTGACATGTTACATTAGATCAGCTCAAAAGAAAAAGCAAGGCTGTAATTTATGGAGCCCATATATTGGACGCTGTGCAGAGCTCCCCCGCCAGAAGGCCTCCCCCAAACCCCTCGCCCGCTGAATTGCAAGTGCCTGTGTGTGCTGCCCTTCTCCTGATACTCACATTTATTTAAACCAGGCCGCTAAATACTGAGCCCTTCCATCAGGAATTACCGTCTGGGCTGAAAGAAATTGGTTTGGGGGGGATTATGGAATAGGAGCTCGGTTCCAAACCTGGGAAAAATGGAATAATTTTTATTCTTTCTTCAGGCGCCTACTTTTGCCATGTGCAACTCCTGTATTTTAGACACAGGCACATGAAGTCAGCAGTCCCGTTTTGAAGGTGTCACCTCGGGCGATGTGTCATCCAGCTGTTGCCCTCACCCAGACACTGGCCCGGCACTGAGCCCTCGCTTACCCCTTGTCCACCCCCGAGGATGGGACGTTTCCCCCTCCCTAAAGGCTTCCTGCAGCCAGGGCTGACGCAGGGCTTCGGGAATAAGGAGACCTTTGTTAGTCCCCTCTCTCGCACGGGTACTGCGCAGTAAAAGTCCTCAGTGCTGGACTTTTTCTGCCAGTGTTTCAAAGGCTGGGCTTTTAAGGATTTTACTGGAAAGGAGGCAAAGATGAAGGGCTAGGTGTTAGTTCAGTCCTCATGACTCCGAGGACTGCACCATGGATGTTTGCTGGATTCTTCTGCTTTTTGTTTTCATCTTCTTTGGCAGGAATTGAAAGACTCGTATTTGCTTTGGTTCTTGGGGGAAGTGCAGAGCGCAGCCACTGGCTTTAACCCTCTGATGCCTGGCTGAGGCCTCCACCACTCGCTACCTTCTCCCACTGCTCCATTTATACATGATGTCCACTGCTGGCTCCTGCTGCTTGCTGCCTTGGAGGATTTGTTGCACGCGCTTGGTGTAACAAATGCGTAATAAAATCCATCCTGACCAGCATCCAGGCCAGTTATCACACTTCCAGTCCTTATCCACCTGGTTTGCATTCCTGGGTGACACACCGCTGTGTGTGACTTCCCAAGGCTCCTGGGCCTCCTTCTCCCCTGAAATAACAGCAAATACCGTGCCCATAGTATCTCACATCTTAGATTTCTTTTTCCAGCTTCCAGTAAATCCGGGACACTTCATGTGTTAGTACGACATGGAAATTCCTTCACTGAGAAGTTTGCATATTCCGAAGTAGTTTTTGTTCTATATGCAAAGGTGCTGTTTCCTTATGCCAGCTTTATTATTATTATTATTAATAATAATAATTTCTTTAGCTTTTGCTTGTGCAGCAGCCTGTTTGGACAGGCACAGAGCAGCTGTGAGCGCTGCTGCAGACCCGCGGCGCAGGCAGGGTTGTGTGAAAGGCCTTTGTGCGAGAGGCGCGCGGCGGCGCGACTGCGGCGCGGGGGCTGCGCTCAGGGGAGCCTGCTGCTCCCTGCCATGCTTTATTCCTCACCGTCGCGAGGCCTACTTGATTTCTGTACAGAGCAGAAAGAAAAGTAGAAGACATAGGGAGATGGTTGTGGATTCTCCTCTTGTTGCAGAATTGGCAGCTTGTGATTTCTTGCTGCTTTCCACCCAGTATCACCCAGTAAGCAAGAGGGCTGCAAACAGTGTTGACTAATATTCTGCTTCTCTTCCACACTGGCCCCAGTGCCTTTTCTGCAGAGCTGCAGCTTACGTGGCCATTTTCATGCTGCATGTGTATAACTGGTTTATTCCTTTGTAAATGAAATTGTGTGTGTCAATTCACAATGAATTTAATCTAGATTATGAAACCGTTACTCCGGATCGCTGTGATCACTGTGAATGCTGGTGCCATCCTCTAAGACCCTCACAGCCCTCCCAGTTTCTTTTCATTTGTGAATGCAGTAAGCGCAGGCTACAACCTGCCATCCTGGCATCAATAAGTACATTAAATAATGCAGGCTCGTATGGATCGCTCCGATGGACTCTTCCAGTTTGCCTGTGAGCCACTGACGAGAAGAACCACTGAAGACTTCAGCTGCAGTAAGTTCTGAAGATAAAAAATGGGAAAGCTTTATAAATGGACCCTAGAAGGCTTACAAACTCTAAGGCAGAAATTTAGAGCATATTACTGACTTCAGTACTGTATTTTCTAGCCTGCTTCTTGATCGAAGAAGACAGAGACTGAGCCTAAAGTACATCCTAAACACTTGGGATCACTATGGTTGATTGCCTGAGGGTGGCTCAGCAAAGGCACCAGCCATAAAGCTGGGAGATGAGAGAGTGGCAAAGTGAGGGAAGAGGATGGCTGCCAAGCTACCCGGGAAATGTTCTCTTTCTGCTGCTTGCTTTGTTGGAAATACACAGAAGTAGAGTATTGTCCTTTACTTGGTGTTCCTTCCAGTACGAAAGCCTCACTGCGTGAAGCCGTCATGTCCTCTGGCACAAAATACACCAAGTACAAATGGAGAGTGCATTAACTAAATTATATACATCCAGCAGCACAGTGCGATGAAACGAGGACCTCAAGAACCAGTCGTAAAGATTTAGGAAAAGGCGGGAGATTTAGATCCACTACAGCTTGTTATGTGTTTGAATATTAAAGAACACTTGGGTAGGAATAGATAAAACAGCGTTCAACAATCATGAATTATACCATAAATGCATTTTGGTGTGATATTTTTGGTCTTGTTGCAAGCTTGCATCTCTGCATGAAAGATATGAAAGCAGCTTTTCAACTACTG
>JAVCKT010024369.1:0-26221 GCA_032273925.1 Rhynchotus rufescens | reverse complement strand
GAAGGAGACTCCACAACCTCCCTGGGCAGCCTGTTCCAGTGCTCTGTCACCCTCACACTGAAGAAATGCTTCCTTAAATTGTTATACTGAAGAGTTTAAGGTGGTAGGATAAGAAATTTCAGTAGGATTTCCATGTCCATACAATATGAGCAAAATTTTCACACCAAGTGATAAATATATATATATATATTTTTTTTAAGGAAGTCAGACTCTAGATTATGCTGTAATCATGGGTGAGTTTTTGCAAAAGCCCCTGGGACTGATGGAAATACCTTTCTTTCGCTGCCATCAGCAGAGTTTTTTAATTCATACAGTGGTCACGTTCCCTCTGCTCTTTCCAGATCAAAGCTGGCAGCTTCCTGCTTAGGCTCTGCACAACCTCAGTGCCTTTTCAATGGGCTGTTTTTCAGCCCCCATTTTGTAAAATGCCGCATTCGGTGGGCAGTTCCTTTGGAAAGTTTACATTAAATTTTCTGCCACTCACCTCCTCATATGGAATAGTTTAAGGGTCCCCGAAGTGCGTGCCTTACTCAGAAATAAAATACTGTAATGTTTTGTGCTTTCACTCTCATCAGCTGTTCCACGAGGGCAGCCTGCCACGCTGGGTGACAGTGACACCCAGTAACAACACCCTTTTAACATGATCTTCTCTTCTGAGCCTGTGCTTGGGCTTGCTGGTGTTAACTAAGACCTATAGCACAAGCCTGGCTTGGAAATTTGTGCCAGTGAATCCCAGCTTTTTAAAAGACTGTTAAGAACGAGACTGAAACTTTAATGTGCTTCTTTCTGTGCAGCATGAGCAGTGTGATAGGGTGCTAAAAAACAGTAAGGAAGATAGGAATTTTTTAAAAAATCAATGCCATTTAAAGGAAATAAAGGCTTTGGTTAAGGCTGCTGAGCTGAGCAAAAAGGTTCTGTAAACACCTGGAAAGCAGTGGAGCTCTGAGGGAAGGTGGGTCCTCTTAAACAGTGCATGTGTTGGAGTCTTCAAGAGTCCAACCCATCACCAGGAGTTAAATGAAAGAGACCCCCCGCCTTTAATGATCATGTTGGGTCCTTTCTGTTGCCCCATCCCATTGCCTCCAAAACAAATCGATCCCCGGGGGGTTGTTTCCATGGCAATTTTAACCTCCCTGGACTCCTAGAGCTTCCTTTCTGCTTTGTGGGCCTGTAAATGAGCACTTGCAATTCAGGGAAAGTATCAGATTCAAACGTAGCGTACCGAAGATAATTAGATGCTGTCTCTAAAGCTTGTGTTGAGGCCTAAGCCTAGATTGTTGTGTTCCAAATGCATCCCATGTTCTTCCCTTAGGGTGAATGTTGATTACCTTAAAGAAAATATATTTACCACAAAGAACTGCATTGAGTTACGGTTGGAAATTCAAACATGCACAAACAAAACACACATTTCAGAATTTGTTTGTCATGGTGCTTGGATGCCACAGATTATACAAGAGGGGTGGTCTCACAATAGATGAAGTATCTCCATAGGTGATGGTGATTGATATTCACAGAATCACAGAAAGGTTGCGGTTGGAAGGAACCTCTAGAGATCATCCAGTCCAACCTCCCTGCTCAAGCAGGGACACCCAGAGTGCGGGGCACAGGGTGGTATCCAGGCAGTTTTGGAAGATCTCCAGAGAAGGAGACGCCACAGCCTCTCTGAGCAGCCTGTTCCAGGGCTGTCACCCTCCCAGTCAAGAAGTTCTTCCTCATATGGAGATGGAACTGCCTAGATTTCATTTTGTATCCGTTACCCCTTGTTCACGGACCACCACCAAGAGAGTTTGGCCCATCTTCTTTACATTCTCCCCTCAGATATTTGTACAAGTTGACAAAATCCCCATTCAATCTTCTCTTCCCTTAACTCAACAGGCCTAGCTCACTTAGTCTTTCCTCATAAGATACTAATCTCATCAGGAAAACAACAAAGTCATTAATAGCAAAAAGATTAATAGCAAATGTACAATCAAGGAATTAATTGTGCTTGTATGTGAGCCATTGGTGTCTGCACTAGCCAGTCCCACTGGATCAATTAGGCCGATGGCTGAGGCTTCCTTGCAAGCACTTCTCTCCCTGTTTTGGAGTGACAGGGCAGTCTGAGTATTGCCATGTAGAACATGTGCTGTGGTTCAGCTCTGACTGCAGATTGCTGTCCCTGAATTAACACCATTCCTGTGATCTTTTTCTCTTTTCTAGAAAAGAGCAAGGCACAAATAAGTGTCATTTTCCTTTTCATTTCCAGTCAGGAGAAAACAGTTGTTGTGGAAGATCCTCCACAATCTAGTAAGACGCATCTGTCTATAGAAGGAAGGAGGTTGACTGAAGGATTGTCCTTAACGTAGAAGGCATCTCCTTCCAGAAGAGTTTAGGGAGTTACTTGTGTCTTGTGCTAGTGGCAGGCAGGGATCTCATGGTAATTGTCACAGGCTGATTTTTTCAAACAGATACTTGTGGTTTAACAATTCTTTTACAATCGTCTCTGGCCTTAATTTAATTTTAGGACTACTTCTTCTTCCTTTTTTGAAGTGATGCCATTAAAATGCTCACTTCATCAAGCTGAATGTGATGCTGTTTAACTGTGATATCTGTTTTTAATGTGGAGTTTTTGGCAATCATGAGGCAAGTAGTGTATTCTGGCCCTTGATCAGTACCATCTACTGGAAAACAGCATGAGACTCATGGAAAATTTTTGCAGGCTTTGCTAAGAATTTGTATATCTCCTGTCATACGTGAATGGGAAATGACAGCAGAGCATAGTCAATATGGGTCTGTTCCCCTGAAAGGTCCTTCCTTGGCCTCCTTCTCATTGCTAGGTGATAGTGAAGGGTCCCATGCCCGTGCAGTTTGCTTGTCCCTACTGATGTTGCCTGACCGCATATGTTGTCTAACAGTCAGGTTTAAAATCCATTTAGTTAAACTAGCACAGCCCTCCTTGCAAATGCAGCTCAGGTTTATGTAACCAGAATCCTGGGAATGTATTATCGTTAGCATCTCCAGCTCAAATAAGCTTCATAGAGCAAAAAGCCAGATGAGAAATAGATCAGAAAAACAACAAAAGTCTCAAAGTCAAGGTCTTAGTAGGTCACCATTTGGTCTGTTTACCACAGTCTTATTTATCAGAGCGCCTCTAGCTTTTTACCTCTCTTAATCTGGCCTGGCTTTCTATGACCAGTATTTTTAGCATTTCTCTTGAAATTGAAATTGTTGAGAGTTTTCAGCTGGATTAGTCCATGATCTAGCCTAATACAAAGCTGCATGGCTGCTGAAATTACTATAAACAAGGCAGTAGGAAGATGCAGCTGAAGTAAGAAGAACCTGTACCTAGATGGGCTGAAACCACAGGGAGCTCCTAGAGAGATGTATGTAGAGAAGTATTTCATTTCCATCCTGTTGGTTTCAAAAAATGTTAGAAAGTTTGATAAGCAAAATATGCAAATCCACCAATACCCACTACCTAGTTATATATTTCTAATCTCAGCATTTTCACAATCAAATGTTTTCCAGTTGCCTTAGCAAACAGCAGGATAATACTGGGAGCTCCGTGTTTTTAAAAATATTCATGCCAAGTACTTAGAGATGAGGAGAAAGACTGTCACTCATGGTAACCCTGTGAGGTTTCTGTACAAGACTGTGGAGAACTGAACTGACAGCTGCCAATTCAACTTCTCTTTATTGGAGGGGAAGAAAATCCATGTGACGAGTATTACCTTCTCTTTCAAGTTCATGCATTTAACAGACAACTTTCTTTTCCACTGTGGTTTACCTGGCACTCATGAACACAGTAGTTCCTTCTGAGCTCTGGTTTCCTTGGGTATCTTCTATACCTTCTTCTAATGGTAATACTTCTGGAGTAGCAAATTCAATATAATTGTATTTTGTCTTCTGATACAGTGGTTCTCCCAATGCATTTATTCAGTATAGTATTTTCAATGGCTCATCTAATAATAACGCTGTGTTCTTTTTATTGCTTTTTTGTTTGTTTATTTTTTGAATCATGTAATAGGTAAAAGAATTTATCAATGCAGAGCTCCTCGCTCACTTATATTCTTCTGAGGACCAAAACACTCTAATGGAGGAGTCAGCTGAACAGGCGCAGAGGCGAGATGAAATGCTGCGCATGTACCAAGCTCTTAAGGAAGCTCTAGCAATCATTGGTGACATTAGCACTAGTACTGTGTCAACCCCTGCACCCCCTCCTGTCGATGATTCTTGGCTTCAGCAAGCCCGCAGGTAAGGATCTGCATATGCATTTTGTGATGGAAATTAGGACAGGCAGATGTTGGCATCATCAGCACTTCCTCTCAGTCAGTTTGGGAGGCTGGTCTTCCAGGTCTTTTATGACATTCATGAGGAAAATTTACTGCTATATAGGTGATTCTTTGAGTTGCTTCCAGTACCTGAGAGATGAAGAACATGCAAGTAAGCTTCTTTTATTGCATACTGCCAAAAATCTCTGAAGTAAGCTGGACTTTAAATACCACTGTTCTCCTTCCAGTCTCCTCTCTACCAGCCTTCTTTCCTAATATCATGTACTGTGCTCAAGAATGTCTTTGAGGAAAGACTGGTTCTGGTTTCAATAAGCACTGACCTTCCTAGAACATGAAAAGCATTATGTTCTCCTATACTATGCTAGCGGGAAGCCAGATCCAGAAATCCACACAACAATCCCCAAAGCAGATGAGGGCCAGCATGCCTTCTGTATGGTTCAATTTAAATGCTGTTTTTTAAAAACATTTTCCCACATACATACACATTCAGAGAGTGTGTATAAATGCCTGTTTTTGAGAGAACCCTCCAGTGGACTTATAGCTTAGCTGGCATTTCAGGTTGCAGCTGCTTCTGTCACTGAATAGTGTTTTGTTTTCTCTGGAAAATGTTGTCACGGATATAAGAAAGTTTGTTGTTGTTGTTTTCTCTTCTATAAAACAAACAAAACTCCCAAACTTACTGAGCCTCTTAATCTCTGATATCTCACTAGGTCACCTCCTCCAAGTCCCTCGACTCCGAGGAGGCCAACCTTAAATAACCCCCCAACCAGACCTCTGTCCGGCCGAGGACCAGCTCCTGCGATCCCATCTCCAGGCCCTCAAGCGGGAGCTCCCCCAGTCCCATTCCGCCCAGGACCGTTGCCTCCGTTTCCGAGCGGTGGTGAAGCCCTTGGAGGACCTCCCCAAGTTCCCTCCCGGCCAACTCGGGCTCCTCCCAGTGTCCCCAGGTAAGACATCCATATCTCCTGGTGCTGGGCATGGTTCTCTTCCTCTAACGTAACGCACTGATTCTGCACTCTGCACAGAAGTCAAGGATCATTGCTGAATAGTCTTGTAACAAAGCAAAATTAAGCATTTCCTGCAGTGAATCAAAGGCTGGGGAACCTATTTTTGCCACAAATATCACTTTCTGAAAGGATAAAACTCTTTCAATAAAATATATATATATGTATAATATGTACACATATATGTATATTTTTCGGACAGTTGATTCAAAGCAAGTAGATTCACTCCCATTAAGAACCACTGTTGTGTTGCATCCACTTGAGGGGTTCATAAAGACCAAAGTCATTCTTCTGGGGGAGAACAAGAGCAAGCTGTCATAGAATCAGTGGAACCAAGTAGTCAGAGCCTGACTTTTATTTCACAGTGCAAGTAATTTACAGACAGTTGAAAACAGTCCTTGGTTGACTAATGGTGTAGGTCATATAGCACAAAATGGTTGATTGAAGAGCAGCATTTTCATAATGACATTGTTTCCTTTACTTCCAAGGGCTTTGTATTTACCAGAACTTTAAAAAGTAACTTCATACATTTTATAGTCTTCCTGTGTGGCATTAACTAGGGATTGTTTCTGCAAAATATTTATTTTCACCATGATCTAATCATTCATAAATGTGAAAAGTTCTGATTCCAAGGGCTTCAGTAACTTCCTAAATTGAGAGAGGCATGGGCAGATTGGGCCACATTGGAACAAAAGGCTCTCTCTATTTTTAATAAATTTACATTGAAATTAATAAAAGTTTTCCAGAAATACAGGTTAAAATAGAAGCAGAAAGAAAATGTGCACATTTTCATTTTAAAAATAGTAATTGGAAATAAAACCATAACCTGCCTTTGGAGGAAAAACTACTACATGCTTTCTTGTAAAGAGGTGAGATACACCAGAGCTGTTAGCAATTTAAATATCAGGGTCAGTATTTGCAATGTAATTACTGAATCGGTGGCAGTGATGAAGTGCACAGTTTTGCCTCAGTGAATATCCTAGCTTGGATTAGGACCACAGAGGAGAAACACCAAGCTGCCTTTCGCTGCTGAAGGCAACTACTTGGTACTAAACTTTACCCTAAAAAGGTGCAAGTTGAAACAGAGTCCCCTCGCTGGGAGATTTTTGGTCAGAGCTGAAGGGCAGTGGCCTCGGCTTCTCCACGGTGCCACCAGAGAAGAAAGCCAGACAGTGGGGAGGAAGATGAAGCCCAGGGCTGTGTCTGCTGTTCTAGCACAGACACCCATCGCTCCCAGCAGCGCTCGCCTTGCCCTCCTCGCCAGCGGGCACCTCTCCTTGCTCCTGACTTTTTTGCCCGACTCCTGCTTTCCCAAGCCTGCTTGCCAGGAGCACGTCCAACCACAGCCTTCGGGATGCCAAACTGATAGACAGCAGGGAGATCAGAGAGGGCTTTCCAGGCTTACAAAAGCCACTCGGGGAAGCAGCCTGGGAACGGCTACATTCGTGGCTGCCGCTGCCGCCGGCAAAGCAGCAACTGATGAAGGAGCTCGGTGCTGTTACGGTGCTCTAGCTGGATAGATAATGGAGCACATGCCTGCCTGGCGTTTTTGTGGAAAAAGAATGTCTGCAGTACACATCTTCCGCGCCGGATCTTGGTTCTCCTCTTTTTTTTAGCGCTATGAAAGCCTCAGATATAAAAATCCCAGATGCTAAAAGCATGAAGGAAGGGTCTGCCTTTTTGCTGCAACTTCAGGTTTCTCCTGCTAACTTAAACTCTGCGAGAGGAAATCCCAGGGAAGGGGCTGCGGGGGAAATCACCTGAGGGGGACAGTGTAGCGGGCTCCAGTGCCTGTTAAAAGTTGCTTTGGAGCCTTGGAATTTCTGCTCTGCTTGGTCTGGTTTTAATAACAGCCTTCGTAGCATCGAAGGAAATTGACTCAGAAAATGGGTCTGAGATATTAAAGAGAAGAAAAATAGTTGTGAGGAGGAGTTCTTGCAGAAACTCGAGCTTGCCCTGCGACTTGCTTTTGGACTGAGGCTCTGTGCTCTGCTTTGCCCCTATTTTCTGCAGTAATTCCTTGAAGTGTCAGGATTTGGCTTATCTAGGGAAATACTGTAGCTTCCAGAGAAGAAAGATGCTTTCTTAAAGTCGTTCTAGCTTCCCAAAGAAGCTTTCTCCCAGCACTGTCACATGGAGCTGAAAATCCTGATGTGCCAAAGAAATATAAGCAATTTCTTTTTTTAATGCACTCTGCCGCAAGATAAAAAGGTCGTTTTCAGGGGAATGTTCTGAACCATCCTATTCTGATGATAAACACATTTCGTCTGGAGAATTTGCCACCTTATTACTGAGATATAGCTCCTGCCTTTAATAAAAGCCCCTTTTTTTTCCCAACTTCATTAGCATTTAGTCACAGCAGTTGTGCAGAAACGGAGCTCTCTGCATTTTCTCACTGTTCCTCGCTCACTGTGCAGGGAAAGGAAAAGGGTTAGGGGAGCAGGAAATAATTTCTTCCTTGCTTCACTCTGATTCTCAAGCTGGTTTGGGTTATGTGCTCTGAATATTTCTGTAAGGAAACAGAAACTATTTGCATGATACATGCCTCTTTTAATTAATCCCACTTGAGGTGGGTGGATCTCTCCCAGCAAAGCCTGTGAGTAAAGGCCTCTGGCTTTGTTAAGGGCTTGATGCCAAAGCATATATGATTTGTGAAATATCCCCCACTGCCAGAATTTAGCTTATTCCCCCCTCTCTTGAAAGACTGCAGTAGTATTTTAAAAGAAAATGCAGCTGTGCGCTTGCTTTGGTAAGGTAGCTTTGAGCAGACCTTGAAGCTCTGCAGCTTGCAGTATTTGCGTGTATTTGCCTCCCTCTTTGCAAAGCCTGATCTTGATCAAGTTTAGCTCTACTGTAGATGCTTTGATTTATGACATTTAAATGCCCTGAATGGGAATCTCGGCCTTGCCACAAGAGAACAATGGGATTGGAGCTGTTTTTCTGCTGGCAGTAGGGCCTGTGGTGGTGGGAGCTGCTCTCTCCATGAGGGCTCTCTTCATGAGGGCTTCCCCAAGGAAGGGCTGCAGGCCATTCCTCACTTTGCTGTTAAAAAATACACAGTCCCACTAGAGGTGGACCCCTAGGACCTGGTTAAACATAGGGTTTGGAGAGCTGCCTTCAAACAGGCAGGAAAATGAACGCTTCTGAGCACACGTGGTCCTGCTGAAGCCTGCTGGTGCGTGGTCCCTGCAGACCCAGGTGGTTCTTCAAACATGAAGCAAGCAGGGGAGAGAGCACACATGTTCTATTGGTGGCAAACAGCCCCAAACCCGGCCTGTCACCTCTTCCAGTTGCTTCTTGCAGTTTGCTGCAACCCACGGACAGGCAGCAGACTTTAACTTAAAGTCTTCTGTGGTGGATTTTTAGGGATTGGAGTTCTTTGGAAGGATCTAATGGAAAGCTCACACTGTACACCAAACAGGAAGGGGAACCCTTGCAAAAAATTGCATGTGATCCTCTGACTACCATCTGTCCTAACACACAGGCACATAGGGCCACTGGGTTATCCTTCCTTACCCCGGGAGTCTACTCTCTTCTGAGAGTTTGACCTTGCAGCCTTAAAAACATACTACTAGATGGAATATAATTTAATAGAATACCAATAATAGTCAAATAGCCACTGCATTGAACTCTTCTGGCAGGATGAAAAAGTACCCACTTGTAAAGCGTTCTGATGCTGTGTTCAGTGACCTCTGCAAGCACGGCACTGTCCCACAGAATGACCTTCAGTAGAGGTTGTCTCCCAAAAGTATAATGAGCAATTAGGAAAGCTTCATGCGTGCAAAGAGATGAGAGTGTTATCAGGAGAGGTTTCCAAATCCTGAAGGATTTAGAGGGAGACAAGGAAGCCATGTCATGTCTGTGGACAAAAGAGCAGCTCTGTACAGCTGTATGGAGTGCTGCGAAGCCAGAGCCTGTTGTAGCTGGAAATATTGCTCTTCCATAGTCAGTAATGATTCCAACTCTGCCTATCCGAGTACTCAACATTCATGAGATTTATGGGATTACAAATTATTCTTTCTGTGATTTCTGCCCTGGGGAAAGACACCTCTGTGTAACTTGTTGCCAGTGTAATTCATGTTTTCTGATCAAAGGTATACACAGTATTATGTTCCTCTTGCTGCCGGCTGCTTTGAGCGGGAGATTCCATTTATTTTTTTTTATCTCTTAGAAGGGAGATCTGACTTTTTTCTTCCTTGACTCCCTCCTTTATCACTATTTTGTCTTTGCCTCTCTCTGTCATTCCCTCACTGTCCCATTCTTGTCTATCCTGTTGCATTCCCTTTCATATTCTCCCTTGACTTATGTTCCTGCTGAAGGCATTTGTCTCCCTTCCCCATATAGTCCATATATTCTCTCCTTTCCTTCTCACCATCTTTGGTTGGTTTCTTTCCAACTTAGCCCTTTCCTGGCACCTCTATGAATCTGTCTCCTGTCCTTACGTTTCTCCTCTTTTAATGTTTTCCATCCAGTTTTCAAGCTGCAGTATCTGGCAATCTTTCTTAACAGCAGCCTGTGTTGTGGTTGTGATGACCATTAGAAACACTAACTATTTTTACTTAGGGTAACCATACTAGCATGTGCAAAAAGGCAGTGTTGGAAAGCTTGTCATCTTAACTGGGGGCATCTGGTGGCTTCAGTCCTAGTGGAAGCAACAAAATAAGTAGCATTCTGAATAAGGATGAGTGCTGGAGGAGTTGGCCAGAAAGCAGGTCACAGCAGGCTTTAAAAACATGTAAAATATCACAATACAGCAACTCCTGTGGTTTCATTATAATTCTGCAATGCCGACTGTAAGAGAAATTTGGAATAGTGTTTGCACAGAGCTGCCTCTTTAGCTGCCTAAACTGTGATGCTGAGAGAGGCAGGAGAGGCTTCACTTCTGTTCTCGAGAGCTTGGCTCACTCGGTGCTTCCTTCAACCCTAGCAGTGGCATTTAGCTCACCATATGCCCTCATTTACTTCTCCCTCAGGTAATTGTCTTAAAGGCCAGATGAAAGCCACATTTATTTGCTGTAAATCGTTCCAGTCTAGGTACTGAACCTACCTGCACCGTATCTAACTCTCATCAGCATCTCCTTTCATAAGCCAGATGCAGGCTCTCCACTTAACTTCTTCAGTGGTGCAGGGATTTTCTAATGGGTTGTGACCTTCAATGCCCTATGACAATTGAGCAAATGTTCCTCGAGTCAAATATTTATGTGCATTTTTTTAGGTTTAGTTTATTTATTATATCTCAAATAGGTCTTTTTTCTTTAATATCCCTCCTTAGTTATTTTCTCCTGCTTGTTTTAAAACTTATTCTGCAAAATTATTCTTAAAATGAGGTGAACTAGGAGAGATCCATTTTACTGGAAATGTTTCAAGTTCTTTCCCAATTCAGCAAAGTGGTTCTGGCTGGAAAATGCCTCCTCATTGCTCTCTCATTGTAGACCAAGCATACCCATCAGGAAGGGTATGGAGAAATGATGCAGGAAAGAGGAACAGAGCAAAGAAGGAATCCGGGGAAAGTCCTAAGAAGTGATTCTGGGATAAAGCTCCTGCTGGGAGCGCAGTTGCAGCTCGCTTTGGGAGGCTCAGCTGGTAAGCTGGAGGAGTGACTAATTTATTCTGCTAGGTATTTCCAGCAAAAGCTTTTTCTGCCTTCTTAGCTTTTTCTCTTTCAATATACTATTTGTAAAAGGAAGTGGGTTTTATTTTTAGCAACTCTGAACTCGAAAAAGGAAAGTGGAGTCGAACAATAGCAAGTGTTGTTTGCCAGAAATACAGACAGGAACCAAAGTTTTGTCTCTAATATTTATTTAATCTCATAACTAAGAGTAGCTAAATAACAGTTGCCATAAAGGCCATGCAGGGCGAGCCCAAGGGTGTCTAGCAGGAACTTTCTTACCATGTTTGGAAGAATAGACAGATTAGCAAGGCGTTTCTAGCCTTCCTTATGTTAGAATAGAAAACACAAGATAGTAAACAGAAAAGAGTCATAGTATAAACCTTCTGAATACACAGGTAGCTTGAAAACTTTCCTGTCCCCTGCAAACTGTGCTGGATCATTAATGAAATGAATGACACTCAATGATCACATTAATAACTAGCAGTGATAATCATGTCAGTGTCTGTCAACAAGAATAGGTTCAATTCCAGCTGGAATTCTCTTCTTCCTCCAAGCAGAGTTTTGATCTTCCCAGCCATCCTGATCGAGGCTTTCTGTGGGGTTGTGACTGTCCCCCACTAATGTGGTGCACACTTACTTAGTTGACACGTTCTCAGCTGAAGGGCAAACAAGAACAAGCAGTTTGTTAAGAATAATAGTCTTTCTTGGTTGTTCTGTTCAATTAATTTCATTGTTTATTCAAGCTGAGTTTTCCCTATGACATTATAATTCCCTAAAATGTCTGACTCCAAAATGCAGCACCCACATAAACAAATATAGCTGTTTCTTTGCAATAGATGTTAATTTATGATGCTTATATAGAAAACCCATCTTAAGTTGCAAAGAAATTAGTGTAGTGAAGCCTATTTTGCATCCCAGCAAGAAGGCAAGTCATATTACAAATACACAGTAAGTTAAATGAGTAGAGCATCAATAATCCAAATGCTTTGGAACAATGTTAGAATTAATGTTGATATACATTGCTGCAGTGTGGCCGTGACTAGTGGAAGGACATATTCTTTGGGTTCAGTACTAATGGTTTTTTCTTTCATGGAAAAGGAATAATTATGCACGAGGAAAAACTGAATAATCTGGCAGTACAATCACATTGTGCACTTGTGGAGCTTCATATATATGTGTTTAGCTGGAGAGCTGCTTTAGAACTGACATTTGTCCTCAGACAGAGTGTTCTGCTCCTTAGTCCATCTGTTCCTTACTTGCCTTACAATAGCAATTCTCTAGACATGCTTACTAGGAACATTTCATGTTTGACAAAATGGCATTTTCCAGCACAGAAACAAATCCGAGAAATTTCTACACTCTTGAACTATTTTATGTTGGGATAAGGGACAATGTCAGATATATGCCCCCCATTATTTTTCCTTTCATCATCATTTCTTGTTTCTCCCATAATCTCCTCCTCCTGCTTTGTCCATGAGTCCTCCTTTATTCCTTTTACTCTCATCTTCCTTTTTCTGCTTTTCCTGTTTTCATGTAACCTGTGTCACTGGCATCAAATCCCTTTCTTCCTCTTCATTTTGTCACTTCTCAAGATCTTGAGTTGTCCTAGAGACTCTGCAGTTGCTGTGCTTCATCT
Source organism: Rhynchotus rufescens (assembly GCA_032273925.1). Lineage (NCBI taxonomy): Eukaryota > Metazoa > Chordata > Aves > Tinamiformes > Tinamidae > Rhynchotus > Rhynchotus rufescens. The sequence goes on along the minus strand of JAVCKT010024369.1, from coordinate 13,699 downwards.
GCTCTAATCAAGAGCTTCCAAGGACAGGTCGTAGATTGACTACCTCATCAGAGCTACAAGCAATGACTCACTTTTGTTCTTTGACCATCCTGGCTTATAGTAGTTCGGCTCCTGTTTTGGATTTTCTGCTAAATCCAGAAGCTAACGGAAGGCAAGAGGAACCATATAAAAGTTACAGAGGTTGATATAAGAATATGGAAAAGCAGAGGATTTGTTGTGTGAGTCTCTTAGGATTTTATTTAAACAACAAAACATGTATAAAACATTGAATGAGTCAAGGCATTACAGTAGTCTCAAGGATATGCCTAGGATATTGGTTACTTATTCTCGGTAACTAAATCACCTGAACAAGAAATTATATTTATTCCTTACCTAAAGAAAACAAGTTACTCTTTAATCCCATTATTCTATGCCTCACATCCAGATTTTTATTTTCACCTAAAATAAAATTTGCCTGCAGTCAGGTTTAAAACCACTTAGAGATTTAGTTTAAATATTTTCTTGTTAAATTCTGCGAAGACAGTGTCAAATATCAGGGGACTCTGAGAGGGCTGCATTGTAGGAAAACCAAAGTCATGCAAAAAAAAGGGAGAATAATGGACTTTTGTTTACAGCTTCAAACGTATAGGAATGTATCATAAAATATGGTTATGTGCATGCCTTCTGCAAGTGATCTCTGGTGGTCACCAGCAAACAGGAATGTAAAACGTAAGTGGAAACGAAAGCCTTTTATTTAGAAATCTGTTAGCTGCACTCTGAAAAGAGAAGCCATCTTCTTAAAGCTGGGCCTCCCATGGTAATTACAGCTGTGCTTTACTGAGAGTGTATTTTGTGGACGCTGCATGTGGAGCGATAGCACTTCTCAAAAAGCAAAGGCTTGAAGAGCTCCCATATGTTTCCGATTGAATTTTAAGTCTAGACTTGCTTTATTTAGTTTCTTTGCTCAGCGTTTGCCTAGCTACATTTTTTAGGAGTTTTCTAAAAACTGAAAAAAAAAAAAAAAATAGGGTGTGCTGCTTAGCTTAAAAATAAATGTAAACCTTTTCCTTTTTAAAACGGATTTTGGTGGGGGGAAGGAGTTTCCCTGCGCTCAAAACCCCACTGAGCTCTTCAAAGGAGGAGTCTCTGCAGCAACATCAGGGAGTTATTAAATACATACTTAGTCCACAATTTTCATTGGTAAATTCTTTATGTCTGCTTAATGTGTGCTAGTTAGAAGAACTGATTCTTTCTGCAGACTCGTTTACTCAACCCTGGGGACCTATGATCCCCTGCCCCTTTAGCACTAGCTTTTGCAAACACTGTTTCTCCTTTTTTTACAAAAAAATAGGCTCAGCAGACCGTTAAAGGGGCCAGGCTGCGGGACGCGGCCCCCAGAACTTGGAAACACAGTTGTTTGAGACAATAACCAAATAGGAATTACTGAAGAAATGGCATTTTTATAAGCAGGAGCTTTCTATGAATCTGGAGTGGCCTTTTGCAGCCGGGGACTTGCGAAGGCCCCGCGTCCCCTCCGAGGCGCAGGGAATCGCAGCCCGACAAAGCAGGCAACCGTGGTCCCCGCTGTCTCTGCCGGTATCATCCCTTGGCCGCAGACTAAACATTTACTTGGGCCGAGTCCCATATTTCCTGCCCGCCACGCAGCGAGGGCGGCGCTGGGGGCGGTTGTTTTTCTCCTCGCGCCGTGTCCAGCCGCGGCCTGCGGCTCCCCCTGCCGCTCCGGCTCTCCGGGCGGCCGCCATTCCGGGGGGCTGGCGAGCGCCTTTACGTAACCTGCGCGGCGCTTCCCCGGCTTGCCTGGCTTCGGAAGGGGAAGAGGAAAGAAATAAAGGAGGAGCTGGCCTCTCTTCCTGACCCATCCTGCTGTATTTACTGGCGTGTGGAGCTCTGACCTTCCCACGAGGCACTTAGTGGAGGGCCTAGAGCTCCACTAAGAGCCTGTCTCTTGCGTAACCTTATTTCTCAAATGAAGGCAGGAAGGATGAGGCCAGGCATGCTGTGTTCGTGGTGACCAGATCCAGTGCTCAGGGCCAGCTGGAGGGTTTGATGTGGGAGATGAGACGGTGCGAGCTTTGCTTTGGGCTGCCTCGTGCCTGGCCTCCTGCTCCTCTAGCTCGGGTGCCCACAGCAGTGTGTGAACAACAGAGCAAGCCCCAGTCCATTTGGACTTGTTCTCCCAAGGGGAAGAAAGAGGTTAAGAAGGCAGCGGGTTGCATCGCCATGGCCTTTCTAGCAGGGCCCAGCTGCCCCTCCTGTGGGCAGCACGGCCGTGGTGGTGGCACTGCCACCTAGTCCTCGGTGGCCATTTGACTAAGTTATATTGTTTGAAGCCATCGCGCTGCATTCAACCCCGGTCTTAAAATACAAGGCGGGACTTGGATCTTCTCAATCCGATATGAAGACAGCTGTATGCAGTTTCCCTTGTTTGTAAATTGTACACACATGCTGTTTGCAGTGAGCACCAAACAATGCAATGTGAGGCATTTCGACAGAGGCATAATTCAGTGTAACCCAGCAGAAATGCAGAGCCTTAGAAGTGGTCCTTTATGAAACTGCAAATTTTGGAAACGGGGCCAGAAGACCTACACTGGAGCAGCACAAGAAACAATAGTTAACACAGTGACATTTTTCCTCTAAGAAAAATACACCAGGAAGAAATTAGAATTCACTCTTTTTTTTTTTTAAGCTTATTGCTTTACATGAACACTTTGTTTGGCATGCTTTTTATTTGTGGCATAGTAGGGATTAAAATTCCCATTTCTTCACCAAAGGAGAATATTGATGTACAAGATACTCTTGGCGCCAAACAAGCTTTTCTTCTTTTTTTTTTTTTTTCTCCTTCAAGTATAAATTTGCCTCACACATTATGTTCTGGTTCAAAGAAGATTTGCACATCGTGAAGTATCTAAAGGCAGAAGTGCCTGAGCCAGTACGAGCACTGAGGGCAGGAGAGGAACATTCAGTGCAGGCTTTGCTCAGCTCGTGGTAGCCCAGGTGGAATGGAGTATTTACAGTGTAATCCTTCTAACTGCACTGCCTGGGTTATCTCTGCCCAGCATTGAAGCAGGCCATGCAGGAGTACCCTAAATACATGCAAAAAATGTAGGGGACAGGCAGGCAGCAAGCAGACGAAATCTGTGAGGAAATCTAACGCAGGTGGCATGTCATCCTTGGGCAAAGGGAGGGATGTGAGGAGCGGGCTCAGCTTGGGCTGCACCGGGAATATGCTTAAGCAGCTACTGTCTAGTTTGTGCACTGATGCAGCCCAAATGGAAATAGAGGGTTTTGCAGGGCACAGGAGCTGAGGCTGAACCAGCCGTTTGGAAGAAGGGATAAGGTCCCCTGAGCCCTCCCAAGGAACCTGGGATTCTCTTGACAGTCACTGACGTTGCAAGATCAACATAGTAGATAAATCCAGAATCCGTCACCTCAGCGGGCATTTTTAAAAGTGGTCATTGCTATTTGGCATTCAAATACACTCATGTGGCACGGGTCCTGTTGGACCAACTGTTGCAAGAAATGGCAGGTTTTCTGCTGCTGCCAAAAGCACCTAAAGTCGCTCCAGGCTGTCTCCCAGATTCCCGATGGGTTCTCTCGGAAAAAGCCTCTAAGGCCCCTCTGTGGCTGCCCAGGTTGAGAGTGACACTGAGGAAAATGGGAATAATGATCATCCACTGATAATTTTTATGGCACAAAAGATAATGGTGTTCACCATTATATGCAGACTTGACCAAAAGGAACAGCTTTCTGGTACGTGATAAGTAAGGTACAAGCTGCAGAAACCTTTTGCCTTCCTCCATCTTGTGGATGCTTAGGACCTACACATCTCAGTGTAAATAAACATAAGAATATAATGTTTAGGTGCATGTGCATGTTCACATAGTTGTAGCAAAAGGTCCATTCTCGGTGTTTCTGCTTAATGTTTCTTCTTTCTTTCTCTCCAGTCGAAGACCACCCCCTTCACCTACTCGGCCCACTGTAATCCGTCCATTAGATTCGTCCCTATTAGACTAAACGAAGTTTCTGGCATGCCATTCGTTGTTAACCCAATCTGTGGAAGCAAATTGCTTGATAACTGTTGCAATAACCAATGTATAGTGGCATGTATGGACATCTATAGGCAAGTAACCAGTTTTACTGATATTCTCTCTGTCCATTCTGCATTGCTTGTGGGTCTTACATGTTTTAGGAAGGTCTGTGCTGCCTCGACTCTTCCTTGTGCCGTAGCTGACGCTAACTTACTGACAGACGTATTCACCCAGACAGCTGTGCTCACGATCCTAGCCAGTCAAACGAGCGATTGCGTTTGTGTGTGTGTGTGCACGTGTTGTCTGAGTCTGCTGCTCCTCTTTTTGTGTCTGAATGGCTCCTTGCTTTTATATGTAGTTTTTAGATCTGTAAGGCATATCACCTAAAGTTTTCTGTCATTTGGAGGTAGAGGGTTCTGCCCGTTTTCTTCTTTAATGGCTAAACCAGGCTGAGAAAAGCAGTGTTGTTGTCCATGCAAATTCCTGGTTGGCCCAACACTTCCATGTCTCTCTTGCAAGCCTCCTGGATGGCAGCTTTTCCTGTAGTTCTCCTCATCAGAAACCTAGTTTATAAGGAACGTCGTTAAACAAGAAGGGTGTGTATGGTACAATCCATGTTTTACAAAATCCTTCTTTCCGCATTGGTGACTGACATCCAAAGTTGGCAGGGGATCAGCAAGGACCAGCTTGCAGTACCCTGGCTTGCACTAGCTCTGCCAAAGGGCAAATGTGGAAGTGCCAGCAGGTGACTCGGAAGCCTCGGAGCGGAGCTGCAGCAGCCTGTGACAAATACATCCTGCACGTGAGGAACATGCCAGGCCAGCACGTGCCAACTTGCTTTGTCCTCCAGTAGGACTTGCCCATATGAGTAACCCCCCTGAACTCATTGGAAGCCTTATGTGTGTGTGGGTGAGGGTAATATGTCTAATTATGCTGCCTGGAAGGCTGAGTGCTCCATGGTCGTTGTGTGAGCCAGTCAACAGGGCTACGGCCTGGGTTTGGATCCGAGCTCTCCAAGGAACCAGGTTGGATTCAAAATAATGGCTCGAGTCCGTCAGGGAAGTTCCACTATATAAAGGTTTTCCGTTTGCATCTCCTGAAGTCCTCCGTGCCTCAGATTGACAGTCTCTTTATCCGAATAGGCACTCAGAAACACTCAGCTGTGCATCCTGGCAATGTGTCATTTTAGCAGATATGCCTTTCCAGAGGTTTTCTCTGCCTGTTGTTTTGCAAATTGTAGATTAGCACATCTAAAAAATAATAATAATAACTTTATCACTTAGTTTTAAACACTTTGATTTAAGTTTTAAGCCTCAAGGATGACACTAAACCTGTGGAACTATACCAAAGACTAATTTGGCCTTGTGACTTCAGGAAATATTAATTGTTGTTACTAGAGTTTCAGTTACAGATTCCTAGGCAAAGCCCTTGGTGGTTTCAAAGGCCACGAGTACAACCATCTAATAAATCAATTTATGGAGGCTGCTTGTAGGGCGACAGTACGTTGTATCTCCGTGGTTAGGAAGAATCTAGTCCGAGAGCCACAACCAGTGGAGAATCTCCCTATTAATTAGCCCCGGGCTGCTGATTAAATAACAGTTATGTTATTTACTGAAACAAATCATATTTCTGCTTACATGAGAGGTGAGCTTGGAAAAGCACCATGATGTGTAGGTTAACTTTTAATTTCCTGTCACACAATACTTGTGACACACACCTGGGAATCCTGGATGTATTTGAAGGGCACTGAATTTCTCAGTACGTTGGCAGCTCCGTGGCCTCAGCAAATGCCTGAAATGGCCAGTGTTTGTCTAGAGAGCAGGACCAAATCTTCAAGTGCAGAAAATCAGCTTACAAGGGAAAAAAGGGTGTAACCCCAACTGCACTGCATTGGTTTATGCTACAGAAAAAGTGAGAACATATTTTGATATTTTTTCTTCTGTTTTCCACTCTGTAGTGCTTTCTTCTGTAACATACAATGCATCTGTTAGCTGTGTATAAAAACACACCTATAGTAGTCCATATTATTGCCTAGCCAGCAAACCTGTACATAGATTATCAACTAGCTCCTGAGCTGGCAGCTGTCTTCTCTCAGAAGGCCACGCTTAGCACCTATCCAGCCTCAGCCAGTGAAAGTTACCATTTTAACCCCAAATCTCCATCTTCACCCCACCCATCCCTAAGTGCTTGAGTACAGCGGCAGCTGTCCAAGGTCTCCTTTGCTCAGTGGGAAGAGGCAGCACCTCCACAAAGTGATTCAGCCTGGTGTGACACAGCGTGGGAATGCAGGTACTCAGGAGCCTCAATCACATGGCATAATTCTTGATCTGAAAATGTTTAATTTACACACTTGAGGCTCCTTAATTTACATTCCTTACGGTTTCTGTCAAGCTTAAGGAAATACATAGTTATCACAATTCAGTGCCACCCTTCACTCTGCCCCACAAGAAATTGTAATTCTCCGTGGCAGTGTTGGATTATAAATGAAACTCTCAGGCACCGATTCACCAGAAAGGGGAGGAAGCTGTGGGCTCTGCAGCGCCGGCGTTAGCACCATCTGCCTCTGCACTCGTTCTCAGGCCATGGGGCACCACGTGCAGCTGCACAGCCCTTCCTTCTTCTGCACCCCGTTCAGATTGCACCTGCACCTGGCCCTGCAACACACCACTTCGGGGTGGATAGGCTAGTTCAGTTATGCAGCAGGAGCTTTCTGAGTTTACATGAGCCTTGTATTAGCTGGATGATACGTGTAACTAAGTTTCAGGAGGGTGCTCCTGCTACTGCATTTAGATGGAGACTTGATCTCTGCTTAAGGAACAGGTTTCCTCTCATCCCACTGCAGATGACCAACGGCTGAAGAGCTCTCCTGTGCCCTAAAAACAGCTCTCAGTCTTGAATCTTAAGGGATCTTGTGTTGGAATTAAAAAGATTGTACGTTCTATGAAAAGGTGTATGTAAATAGTTGATATGCGTTTATTTTGTTGCTGATCTTACTGCACTTTCTGAGTAAGTCTCATAAAAGGAGATATTTATTGTATTAAAAGAGACACATTATAGGTTATGGCATTTTGTGTTAATGTGTAACATAGAAAATATTGTACTCTGTATTGCTAACAGCTACACTAGACAATGTGTGTACAGCATATTGAGATTACTGGCTAGCTCTGTCTGTCTTAAACTAGTCCTGAGTTCAGAGCAGAGCTATTTTGCACACACAGTGCCCTTGGGCCTTCCCTGGCCTCGAGCAGGACAGCTCGGTGTGTCGCTGAACGTTCCTGTGCCCCTCTTTCCTCTTGCTTTGTCTGCAGGCGAGCTGATACCGACGGCTCCTCGCGTCCCGGCAGCCCTTCGCTCTTGCTTGATATATGAGTTGTGCCGTCTCGAGAGCCGCTTGTTCACTTCCCGTTTCTTTGCTTTTCCACAACGGTGTAAGCGATGTCTTCTTTTCGTAAGAAGCTAACGCCTAATTTCTTTCTGAATTTTGCTCTGTGTGTTAATGCCCTACTTCGTAACGGCCCAAACATCCGCTGTTGGCTTCATAGTCTGTAAATGGTTCCTGGTGTTGGCCTTGGAGCACAGCGAGTCATTGGTCATTACCAAGCGTTGCATCCCGCTGTAAAAATGTTATGCTGCATTTCTGAACCTGAAATAAACTGTAACTCTTGACGGGCTTTTATTATTGCTTTCTGGATGCGCAGGAGCGGTCTTCGCCGTAGTCTCAGCGCGCTGCACTCCATCTATCTCCTTGGACTGCAGTAAGGATTCACCAGAGACCCAGGTCACAGTTCATAGCACTAGAGATACCACTTAAGTGTATGGGGAGATGGGAGAGAAGTGACCCATGGAAAGTGTTCGGCTCGATACCCTCCTAGGGGCTTGGAAAGCTGCAGAGATGTTCTGCTGGGAGATGGATAAGTGCTTTGTCAGGCAGTATCAGATATTTGTTTCACCATTGGGAGACGTTTGGGGAGATGCGGAGCTGAGCAGAGGTCCCGGCGAGTCCTCAAGAGCAGAGGTCGGAGTGAGGTTGTGCCTGTGTGTGCGCTCCGTCCCGAAGGGATTTCTCCCTGCAGTGATGGAGTGCGAGCATGCAGATGCCTCCAAGTGTCTCTGTTGCTCAATTCCTCAATTCCTTAGTAAGAGCCAAGTCACTGGAACTGGTGCTTGGAGGAGCAGGAACGGTCCCTTACTGCACAGCAAGTAGGAAGCACACGGCAGCTCCCTCCCCAAGGGAGGAATTCCTCCCTGAGCACAGCAGTCCCTGTGCTGGGCTCTAGCTAGTGTGGAAAGAGAGGGGAGCAAAGCACAGGATGGGAAAGCAGCACCGTCCCCTTGCACTGGCAACAAGTTTGCTGCTAACGTCAGCGAGCGTTGGGGTTTCTTGTGTTCTTGAATGGCCTTTAGTGGATATCCCTGGGGCAGTGTCTGCACTCACTCTCAGTAGACAGGGGTGTCACACGCTGGCCTGGCTGCCTGGAGTGCATTAAATAGCCCTGGGTGAGTGTTTCCCACTCACTGTGCTTGGCCAGCTAGTCTGTCAGTGTTGTCTGCTGGACACTGGAAGCAGCAGCCGCGCGTCTCTGACCGCTCTGCTAAGTCCCTGGCTGCCAAGGGTCCTTCCTGCTCATTTTGGCAGCAGATTCATTGCGCTGCCGTCGCCCAAGCTTTTAGCCTTCCTCAGCAACGTCCCCTCCAAGCATTGCACCCCAACACAGAGATTGCTCCCTGAATCCATCAGAATCTCACGTAACGGTCTGCTCCAAGAATGATGCTTGAGACAAACTGTGCTGCCTGGGGAAAAGCTCTCCTGGCGGCTGTTGCTTTCTGCAAGGAAAGTAGAAAGTTTCTGACTGCCGATGTCGACCCTGGTGACGCGGCAGCCCTGGCTCCGTGGCGCCGGCCGGTCAGGTGGGAAGCGGCGAGGATGAACGCAGAGGCTGTGCTGCCAGCCCGCTGCTCCTCATCTCCTTCCTCTTTTCTTCCCTCTGCATGTTCTGTGCCTCTTCTCTCTTAACACATCTTACCATTTTGTATACGAGCCATTTTGTTATATCTTAACCTCCTGATTTAATTCTCTTCACCTCCCTCCCCATGGATTTTGGGTTATTTTTTGTTTCTTTTTTTTCCCTAGGCGACCTCCTCCAGCTGTTCCAGGAAGATCATCCTAACATACACATTTCATTTCCCTTGTGTTACATGCAATGTGTTGTCTTTTGGGCCAGAATTATCTTTAATTTGCACTACACTTTGTAAATAAAGATTTTATTTTCAGATATCAATGAGAAGCTTGGTGATAAATAAAAGAAAATGCTTTTCCATTGCAGGCTCCACCCACTCTTTCTTAAATGGAGCCATTAGCACCCTCTGAAAGTAATTGCCTGGGTCCTGCTGAAATTGTGGCCATCTGTAGGGAGGGAGGGACGTGCTGCTGGGGTCCTACCACAGCTTCAGAATTCGTTATCCATTGGGTTTGCTCAGGAGAAGGGGCTTTAGCTTAACGGTACCAGGAGGAAGAGTAGCCAGTGACTTCAGCAACAGAGATGTGAAGAGACTCTCTGAAGAGAGGCTAATACTCCAGTGGAGTGGAAGGTCCAAGGGGAAGATTGTAGCGATCTCCTCACTGATGAATCTGCATAATTAGAAAGAAGTTGGAGCTGCTGTGGCTGTTTCTGCAGCTGAACTGCTGAATTCTCTGTGACTGAACCCTGTTGGAGCATCTGAGCTCAGGTAACTGTAAGTAGCTACCTCTGAGATTGCAAATGTCCCCGTGGCATCTCAATGAAACACTGTGGCACTTGATGGTCAGAAAAAAAAATGGGTGCTGGAGAACTTTATATAAAAGGAGTGAGTCTCAAGTTCATCTAATCAATGTTTTCATTTTTATCTCATGTTGAAAGAAGGAAGGGGTATCTCAAGCTGTTCAGATAAATTAGGAGGAATTTGTGCGGGTGTGAAATGGAGGTGCAGCGTGGCCTGTGTTCTGTAGATAGGTGGAAGAGGCTAAGGGTGCCACGCACCAGCTGGTGGCATGAGGCATCCCAGGCCACTTGACAATGGATGCATCAGGACAACCCTTCTAATTCTTGTTTCCTGAGCATTCACGTTGTTGCTCCCATGTCACCAAGAAAAGGTCAGTGATTAGTGTGTGAAGTGGGGAGACAAAAAGATGCTGCTCTCAGAACCTAAAGCTTTGCCCCCTTCCCAGGTGCCCTGTCCTGCCCAGGAGAGAGCCTGTTGTCACTGCGGTGGTGGCTGACACTCGCCATTCCCTGCTGCGACTCCCTGCGTGGATATTCCAGATGGCACGTGTCAGTAATTCCCCTGAGCAGCAGCATTTATCCCTGGCCAGCTTAGAATTACTGAAATTTGGGCTAGATTCAAGTTGAAGGGAAGTGTCCCCTTGAAGTTCTGTATCCCTGTGGATTTGGGAAACCCCAGCTTAAAGAAGCTGCACCTGCTTTGTAATGCAGAGTAACATTTAATGGTTTCCAGTTGGCTGATAACAATCCAGTTGCATGTAAACCAAGGACTCATATTTCTGTTTGGCCTCCTCATATGTGTCTCATGTCTGTCTCCTCAGGCAGCGAATGCTTAAAGCAATTTCTCTGCTGAGAGGTCACTACCCCTCTTACGCAGGGGTCACTGAGTTGAGCGCAGAGTTAAGACCAAGTTTGCTCACATATATTTTGTCTGCAGGGTGTGACGTGTAGCCTTGCCCGGGGCAGCAACACTGATCCTCCCTGCCTGTCCTTGCTCCTGTAGCTCCTTTACGTCCCAGAGCCATGTTAGTTTATGACTATTTCTACTTGGTTTCATATGTGTGTATTTGATGTTTGCACTTTCCCTGTCTCGGGGGGATTGCTGACAATCTGGACTTGGGAAGAATGTTTTTGAGGAAATATTTCTCCCTGGGGATGGGATAGAGAGCCTGACAGCTCGGCACTCAGGTGGCAGCCTTGAGGCCTTGCAGGCAGCGCTTGGTGTGATTCCTTCTCACCCAGAAGGGATGAGATGTGGAAAAAGTCCCCGCTCCGTAACATGGAGCGCTCCCAAAGGCTTTCCAAGCGGAGTGGGGGCTTTAGCCTGAACGAGATGGGCTATTCCAGTTCTTGGCAGCAGAATGACTCCCTTGGAAGCTTCCTTGGGAAGAAGTAGTCTTCTCTCAGGAGAATTGAAAAAACTCCCCCTGGCATCTCCTTCCTTGGGAAGGGAGGGTCTTATCTGCAGGATGGTGCATGGCCCAGTACCGGGACAGAGCTGCCTAGATCCTCCATGGTGCAAGTGATGAGTAATAGGCATTTGTCAGCAAAACCTGGACTGATGCTGCTACATCTTGTGTGCAACTCGGGGACAGAGGGCTGGTTTGGCCGGGGAAGGTTTCTCTGGGTGGCATGAGACCAGAGGAGCTTCTTGGAAGCCCCCAGTGAATGTGAGCACTGTCACCTGGAGCACAGCTCCTTTCTGGTGGTATCTGAGCTTGTCTGATTCCCCTCTTGGAGGGGATTCCCATTGTTGATGGCTGTGGGCCCCTCAGGCCCCAGAGTTCCCTCTCGGCCGCAGCTGCTGCGGGATCAGCCCCCGTCAGGCCCCTGCGCCCTGCTGGGTGCTGCCGCAGGGCAGGGCTGCGCGGGACGCTCCTCCCGTGCCAGGAATGCAAAACTCCTGCAAAATGCAGGATCCTGTCCGTCTGCGCGACTCGCTGGCCGGCAGCGCCCTCTGTTGCAGTGTGAGCCGGGCCTGGACGGAGCTCAGCCTCCAGCAGGGAACCCGGCAAGCGAGGGAGCTGCCTCCCATCCTCACCATCCCTTCTCCTGAGGGATTCGGGGTTGCACCGTGTTTGGCGGCGCTGCAAGGCTCCTGCTGTGGGTCGGTCTGAGCGGGACGTGCCAGAGAGCAGCAGAGCAGCGCCCTGCGTCCCCGGCCTTCCCGCCGCCTCCACAGCTGCCTTTGGTGGTCACGGGGGCCTGGCCTCCTTGCAGGGCACTTGGCCTCTCCTACCCCCTTTCCAGGCCATCTCCTGTCAGCCCTGTCTCCTCTCTCGTCCACAACCCCGCCAGCCTTGGCACCGCTTGAGGAAGCATCACGGGAAGGACGCGCTGCCCACGCTGGGCCTGGTCCCGCGCTCTGCGACAGCCTCTCCTGCAGCGAGGGAGGGCGAAACCCCGGGGAAGGGGCTGCGAGCAGCCTGGGCTCTTCTCCAAGCCAGCAAAACTCCAATCTGTCAGCTGCAGGAACAGAGGCTGCGGGTGGTGGTGCCTATTTAAGCACCAGCTATTACAGAGCAGATGAATCAGGAGTCCTCTCCGTGCCCAGGATTGCTGCCACAGGGCCTGACCTACGATTCCTAAAGGGAACACATGCAAATGTGCCACTGTTTCTGTGCCAGAGGCTTTATTGGGCAAAGTGTCCAGTGCTTCGGGGCCTGTCTCTTAGAAAGGATCCTCTGTATTGCTCATAGCCAAGGGTCCCTTTCCCCCTCCCTCATTTCCTCAGAGTTCGGCCTACATGAGGAACCTGGAGAGATCCTCCTTGATCTCGGCCTCATCCCACGGCCCGTGAATATTGTCCTTGAACAGCTGAAGCCGGATGAGGCAGTAGGGACAGAGGCAGGAGATGGAGAGCAGCAGCAAGGCGAAGAGAACGGCGCCCACGCTGGAAATGCTCGTGAGCCCTGCGAGCGCTGCGAGCGCAAAGAGCACGGTGACCGCCACGTAGCACCGGGGCGCCTGGGCTTTCAGCTTCTTCTGCAGCATGGGCCAGAGGGCGAAGATCTGCATGGCGAAGGTGACGGTGACGAAGGCGTGGAGGGAGCGAGGCAGGCGGGACGCCAAGCACACAGAGGCAAAGATGGCCATGTTGAGGGACAGCGTGCTGGAGACGATGGCGGCGTTAGCGCCGTAGTCGAAGAAGATGAGGTGGCCCAGGAGCATGAAGGCCGACATGGCGTAGATGGTGTCCGTGCTGATCGACTCCGTCAGCGTCTTGAGCACGGGTGAAAAGCCGTAGGTGAAGGCAATGAACACGACCGTGCTCTTGAGGTCTGCCCACCACGTCCGCCCGCTCCTCTGCCTCCCGACACCGGCGTCGACGACGTGGAAGAGGACGTAGCCAAGCAGGGAAGAGGCCAGGCCTGCCCCAAAGAGCCCGTGCGGGCTCAGCACGCCCGCGTCCATGTACCACCAGGTGACGACGAAGACACACACGCTGCACAGCTGCTGCGCCACGGCCCCCGACTCGAACACCACGGCCCAGTACTGGTACTGCCGGGCATGGATGTTCTTGCGGAGCTCCTCCAGGAACCGCTGGTCCACGTAGTTATCCGGGAAGGGCTGGCGCTCGTACAGCACCTTCTGCCAGCGCCTCCTGGGGCTCCTCTCCACCTGGGCACCGGCCATTCTTCCGCCCGGGCTCGGTCTGGACGCCCCTGCGTGCGCCTGCGAGTGGGGCAGGTGGGGCACAGGGCTCCTGGGGACACCCGGCGCGGCGGCTTCTCCGGCTGCTGCTCCAGCTGGCGCCTCCTCCACAGAGCGGCCCGCAGCGCCGCGCTCCTAGGAGAGACCGGCCCTGGGTTACCCCGGCGCAGGCAGCGCGAGGCGGCGGCCCGGGCAGCGGGGCAGCTCCGGGGGCGGCTGCTCCCCGCGCGCAGCGCGGCCCCGCGGCCGGGCCGCCCC
>JAVCKT010024367.1:0-28710 GCA_032273925.1 Rhynchotus rufescens | reverse complement strand
TATCCCTATTCCTTGTGAAAGAAAAAAGCCTCCAGACTTAGGTTCACAGTTGGATTTTGTTATGATTAGTTTTACAATGTTAAAGCCAACAGAAATTATTCTTTCACAAGGAATAGGGATTGTGTCATTAAGGATACTAAAATGATATGCCCTTAAGGCTGTCTTTCACCACTATTCTATCTAGCGGGCAAGGTTTTGTGTCGAGCTTCTTTTAGGTGGCCTAAAGCAGCTCTGCCTATACTGACGTCAGCAGAGGAATCATAGATGATACTAGCTGAGAATCGAGGTACAAGAGCTGGAATGAATAAAGCATCCTACAAGAGGCAACGTAACCTTTCATAGCTTAGTGACTGACTTACACTTCTAAAGTCTCTAGTAATTCTTAATATTTCAACTTCTAGCTCCTGCAGTATGTAGTGTAGGTGTCCGAGGGTTGCAACTGCGACCTAGTTGGAAAGCTAGGATCCTCCTCTCCTCTGAAGAATAGACTCCAAATTAGGATTTTTTCCATAAACTTGAACACTGGATCCCATTAGCAGTTTCCATGTCTGGCTTTGTCCTGTGGCTGTTCAAAACTATTAAGTGATTTTGCTCACTTAATTTCCCAGCATCTTCACAACTAACACATTGCTCCCATAGGTGTGTTTTACCTTGGCCATGAGGTCAAGCAGTGCCACTTACCCAGTGTGCCAGGACTGCCCTTAGATTACGGAGCGAGCCATGTTTCTGCAGTGCTGCTTCTCAACACAGAAAGATCTGCCTCAATTGGCTCAGAAATTGTTAATTCCTTTCCTTGTGTTTCATGTCTAGTTAGCTACTAGTATTTTAATGCCTGGCAAGTCCTCCTCAACTACATCTCCTGCCAAGTTACCTTGTCTCTTCTTCCCTTGCCAAACTTTTCCTGCTACCTTCTGTTCCTTTTTCCAGCAACTTTCAGCCTCTTCTGCTATTTCATGTTCTCAATCCTTTACTCCTCAGTAAGTCTCAAGATATCACTGTGCCTTTTCAAATATCCATGGATCTTTTCAAGTCTTTGTTTTGGTGGCAGACAAATCTAAAGATTTTAAATTTAAAGTGGAAAGTAAATTGAAAGTACTGTCTACATCTTTCTGGATCTCTGATGCTTTCCACTATTTAGAACACTTCTCTGTAAATACTATTGTGCTGTACTGAGGGTCAGTGTTGGAAAAGAAAGGTTTTGCACTTTCCTTGAATGAAAAGGTTAAATGGAGGCTGTGTCTTTTACATAAAATGTGGAAAATCTTCTGTGTTTTTTTTTTTATTTTATCAAAAGCTTTTGGAACCTGTTTATAGTGCTGTACACCTTAATAACGACTCTAGGTGGCCTCCATTTTTTAGAATAGAGCTCTGTTTTCTTTGTGTAATTCCATTGAATTGATATTTGGGATAAAGCATGACCATTTCTTGACATATTGAGTCTTCTAGATTTTACTCATTATCATCTGTTTCATAAATACACTTTTGTTGCTTAATAGTGAAACAACCAGTGGAGGAGTCATCTTCTGTCTCTTGTAGTATTTAAAAGTTTAAGGTACCAAGTTTTGTGGTTCTGCCTGCTCACTTCATAGACCTTAACCGCTGCCTTGGATACGCAAGTGGAAGTAGAGAGCTTAACCTGCCCCATTCCCTGCTCCTCTGGCCAGTCTGTCTTTGCCATCCCAGCCACATAATCAGCTACTCCAAAAATTCCATTTTGAAGGATGAAAATTGAATCCCTACAATCCCAACAAATTAGCACAGTTCCTCTAAAGTAAAAACCATAAATGTCCTAAACATGTTCTTAGTGAGCAGATCCATTAGATTTCTTCATTGCATCTCAAATAAAGAATGACAACCTTTCAGCTAAGTACAGCGTCCCTCATGTAAGTTTCTGCTTTTAATGATGACATAAATGTCTGCCAAGAAAGATAATTGCCAGTGAAAAAGAAGATTGTCCCTCTTGAGAGATGAAGATAAGAAAGTGGGTTGTTTGATTTCCCAGTATTCACTTTTGGCAGCTGTGAATCAGGAGACTTCTGTATTCTAATATACCAGTGTGCAGATGGTAAAGCTCGTCTCTGGAAGCAGAGCTGGAAATGCCCTCTCTCAATGAAAGTAATGTTTTTCAGTGATCCTCATTTTAGGGAACAGTTTCAAAAAATAAAGCTGAAGAGTTAAACTAAGCTCTTCTACCGTCTTATAAATATGTCCCCAGCTTCCAAATATATTCAATAACCATTTTGCAAACATCTTTCTTTCTTTCTATAGAGTGGCAAAACCACTGCAGGAAGTCATGTCTTCAGAATGTTATTGAATGGAGGTTCTTTTAAGACTATTCTTGTTAGGTTAGATACGATAAAGGCAATACATCTTTTTTAGGAAAAATAAATACACATGCCTTTTGTATGTTATTAGCTGATTAAAAAGTACGTATTTTTCTACTGGAATTTTGATGTATTTTCTCAAACCACTGAGCTCTCTGCAATATTTTGAGTAAATGTTCTGTTGCCTCCAGAGGTATTCATCATGGTTAACTTGAACTCAGCGAGTTTAGCTTCAGTTAACTCGATTAACTCCAGAGAGGAAACCCTAGTCTTCCTCTGTAGCCCTCAGAGAAGCTGGGAAGAAGCTCTTTCAGACTACAGGGTAGAGAACTCAGGGTAGGATCCTACTTTTGGCTTATATCTGAGGAATCTGTTTGCATGGGTGATATAGGAAAAATAAAAGGGCTTCTTAAAGTGAAATTGGCATTTATGAAACTCTGGTTAATATTTTCTTTCATTATCCATACATTTTCTCCTTTGGGTAGTAGTTTGGTGAATCATGATGGCAAAATATTGCATCCCACTATGTCTTGTGAAGTTTTCAGGTAATGCACTGCAAATTAAGACATTCCATTTCTACCTGAAAATAATAACAGCAAAAAAACCCATGTATTCTAGCGTGCTTTCTGATTCTGCTTCTCTGCTCCTTTATACATTTTTTACCCTGATGTAACTCTCCTCTGTGCCTTGCTTGTCAGTTGATAAGCAGTGAGAAAAACATAAATGGCCTGTGGCAGGAGGACTGTGTAACAGGCAGTAGCACAAAATTCAGTTTGACTGATGATTTTAGAATTACTTATTTAGAATCATTTAGTTGTATTTGGTTGATGAGGTTGATTATTGTCAAGTTAACTATTAACTATTATAGTTTTATAGTAAGACTGCAATTGCCCCCAAAAGCTAATGTTTGTTGTGTAGGCAGTGTTGGAAATAACCTAGCAAAATTTATGACAGCAAATAACTCTTTGTCTCTATTTCTCAGTAAACATCTGATAACTATTGTGATAATAGTGATAACTATTGACATGAAGTGTTACGTATTCCAGTTTCTAGAAATACTTAAATACTTTTTTCCCCCTACATTAATGAATAAAGCTGAAATTCATGAAATGTGTGTTTCAACATTCGATTTGTTAGTAGAGAGTGTGGACCCTTGAAAATGTGAATCTCATCAAGCTAAACCTGATTTTGGCTTTCACTAATTGCTGAAGGAAATTTCCATCATTTGAAAAATCTGAAGACATCCACTTCTAGCTACAAAGTGAATTAAGAAGTGTGATGATCATTACAATTGGAAAGCGTAATCAGACTGATTCTTCCTGCAGATGTGGAGAGGTTGATTCGTACTCGGTATGTGCAAACCAAGCTGCAGGATCCAGTTTGCAAACACTATTGCAAGACGAGCCCCACGGGGTTGGGATTGTAAACACAATTGTGAGGCAAACCCTGCAGGGTTTGCAGAGCTCCAGTTACTGTTATTGCTCCCAGTAAGGCCTATTACCCTGTCAGGGAAAACGTAAGAAAATCCATCTCTCCGCTTTAAACATGATAAGCCTTTGTCACCTACGGTGCAATTAATGTTAAAAATAGAAGAGCCCTACCATAGGATTGTGACTTGCAGGCAAAGAGCCCTTGCCCGAGTGCCGGCGCTTATCCGGAGGGGCAGTCGGCCCCGCCGACCTGTCAGTCGGATGATTGCCGTTTCTCTCCGAGTTTGATGAAATATTCATGTCTTTGCTCTGCTCTCTGCGAGCGCTATTGATTTCTTGTATAAACGCAGCTATATTTAGTCTAGACAAATGGAATGTGGATTGCTGCTGAATAAATCGGATGAAAGGCCGGGGGGTTTTGCCTGTCCATTTCTCTTGGTCTGGGGCAATTATTTATAATCAAGCAGAGTTTTTGTAAGCTCAAGGTGATTTTTTGTAATTTAGTGATTAGCCTTAGAACAAAAGTAAGCAGTTAGGCACAATCATTCTGTGGGAACAGCAGGTTAAGAAAGCGAATTATGCTTTGAGGTTTACCAAGAGTAAAAAAAGGCCAGCAAAATTGGATGTTTCCAGAATATTGACAAGAAAAGCACATGGCCAGATTTGAGGGCTCGTATCTTTCTTTTATGAAATTCTTTGTTCATTTCATGCTAATAGATTTTATTGTGCAATTGGAGGTCACCTCTGTTTGCTGCAATTTCAACTTTAGCAGCTTTGCAGCTCCCGTTTGACGGAGTTTTGTATTTTATGTTGTTCCTGGAGGACAAGGACAGGTAAAAGAGAGAATAAGGAGAAAATATGGATCGAGTCTTGACTTCTGGTCATTTCACAGCACCATGTTCTTTTCCAATTAATAATGGTAGTGTTTTCCTGTGGAAATAGCTGAATGTTTTTGTGTTCCACTGTCCTCTAGTGGATGGAATCATAGACTGCTACTGATTTTTTCCTCTTTACACAAATGCTATTTCTTTGTGTTCTCTTTTTTGTAACAGATCAAGATATCCGCTATCTCTTCAGTTTATAAAAAAATTCAGGCTTTATATGTATTCTAATGAGAATCGTCAAATCTCTCTCTCCACCTATGCTTTTTAGTCTCTTGCACTTAAATCAAGAATTCTTCATTAACTTCTTCATTAACTACTTTAACGTTGGGTTAACAATACATTCCATTATTACAGCAAATTGGAGCAATCTTTTTAGCAAGACCTTTCTCATACACCCCAAGCATAGGGCTCCCTTTCTAAAAAGCTATATTCAAACTTTTAGCTTTGTTTGTCCAGTTACTTTACTATCATTTTCCACGTGTTATTGCCATGTGTGTTTCCTAGAAACCTAGGTATATTTATTTCCTTAACCTGCAGTAGCTATGCAACATCCACTTCCCGTTCATGTGTGATATTATTCTCCTATAACCTCTGCTCAAGGTAAAATCTCTTGCAGTCCACGGAGAACTTCAAGTGAGAACTTGATCTTACATTGCAAAAGTACCCTGAGAGTTCACTGTTATGCATTAATAGTGCCTAGGAAGTTCTCACTAAGGATTGCTCAGTTGGGCTGTGGCATGGTTTTAGAACTGGAGTTCTCAATAATCTGCTACAGAAAATATTCATCCAAGAATATTCTTTTTTCTAGAGAATGCAAGGAAAATGACAACATAGTTTGTAAAGTCTCAGGTGGCTAGTAGAAATATCTAAAGTTTGGATGTGGTATGGATTGTATTAATGGTTTTGTTAGTGTATATTGAAGGTGCTTTTAAATGAAAATAGCTTTCCCTAGTAGGAATTACCTCAGTTCTTCTGCAGTTTTATATTTATATATATATATATATTTTTTTTATGTAAGCTATGTATATTATTTTTTTATTTTTCTCACACAGTGGATGTAAAGTCGGAAGTTCCCGTGGGATTAGAGCCTATCTCACCCTTAGACTTGCGCACTGATCTCAGGATGATGGTTCCCATGGTGGACCCAATTCTGCGTGAAAAGCAGCTGCAGCAGGAACTGCTCCTGATCCAGCAGCAGCAGCAAATCCAGAAACAACTGCTGATTGCAGAGTTCCAGAAGCAGCATGAAAACCTGACCCGCCAGCACCAGGCCCAGCTCCAGGAGCACATAAAGGTAGCAACGTTTTTCATTTATCCCTCAGCTTATCTATAAACTAATTATATGTATAGGCTGATGTGGAAAGACAGTATTGCTGAAAGATTTGCTGTGACTTAAAAGTGTGGAATTTGAAGGATTGCTAATCTGTATTTGGGTGATAAAAGCTTTTCCAAGTTACTTGCAGCAATCCAAGGTAGTAGTATTGACTCCTCACTTTCATGAAACCAATATATTCACAGAAGATTGAACTACCTGTTTTTTAGCCAAATTTTCAGTCAGTGTCCACTATGGCTTTCTTTTCTGTATGTGCAATTTTAAGTATATTAAAAGATTGCTTTTTTGGCAGCTGTTTGAGTGTGCGACCACAAATCAAATAGATAAGCATAATATTTACATCTGTAAAGTGAAGATAGGCCCTGAAAATGTTGTGTTTTCACACTTCCTTGCACTATGTCCTATAATGTAAAAAAGAAAATGTTTTATGGGATTACATGTACAATGCTAGGATTGCTGTAATGGATCTTGACTGGGAATCCATGATCTTGGCTATCTTTTTATTTTTTCCCTTTCTGAAAGGTCTAGTTGCTGTTATTATTGCTGTTTTAAGATTCTGTTCAGTAATGCTGACAAATGCATTTGAGCACAGCAGCCAGAATTTGGTGATACACTGGCAAAAAGGGAGAACACTGGACAGTTTCAATGCATTTGCCAAAAGAGAAGTGAAGCCACAGCTGCAAGCTGCTACCTCATATAAGAGCTGACTTAACTGAGAAGTGATAATGCACTATCCCACTTGAAAGAATGGCAAAGTGGGTTAAGAGGTAAAAAGAAATGTAAACACGAGCAAAAGTGCTGATACTCAGTTACTGAAGGGGTTTATTTTGGCCAGCACTGACCTACAAAGCAGTGCAAGCTGCACTTTCTCATGTCTTTTTGTTCTGTGCAAGTTACAACAGGAACTCCTAGCCATTAAACAACAGCAAGAACTCCTTGAAAAAGAGCAGAAACTGGAGCAGCAGAGGCAAGAGCAGGAGCTGGAGAGGCATCGCAGGGAGCAACAGCTTCCGCCCCTCAGAGGCAAAGAAAGAGGCCGAGAAAGTAAGAGCCAATGCACTATGAATCCTAACAAGAAAGATAATATATTCCCTTTACCTTCTCCCAGCTGAAGGACGCAAAGAACAGGAATCTGAAGCAAATTATTAACTGTGTGAAATATGCAACTAGAGAAGTCAAAGCTGTGCTTGCCGAAAGAGCCACTGTTGCACCTACAAAAGCATATTATTTTGGCTGCAGTTTTGGAGAACTGTAGGAAAACACATTTTGGCAGACCTGTAGATATGCCTCACAAGAATCTCTAGCCTTCCTTTTCATGGAAAGATAGGGAATTTGAAAACCTCAGGTTTCACTTCACTTCTGTCTGAGGAATTTATTTTCTAATAGAGAGACACAACAAAACAGCAATCTATATTGCTAATGAAGTAATTGGAACACTGTTTCAAGACTGAAATATAATATTTAAGAATATTTAAGAATGTCTTCAAATGAAACATCTTTTTTTTGTGCTATTTGAAAAAACAATCCTGCTGTTTTTTCAGACTGCCTTATGTTTATTCCTGATACCCTTTCATGACACCTGACCAGTAGTCATTTCTAGCTCTCCCATAGCTCTAAGGCAAATGTCAGAAATAAAGGATATTGTTGGAATTTGATGCTCACTAGAGGGAGACAGATACAAATAATTCCCTTTAGTGAGGTCAGTTTAAAAATCAGATTGTAGAAATACATTGTGAAGGTATTCAAAAGGAAGCTGCCACAAGCAGATAATGTTACTTGCCCTGATAAATGAGCACAAAGTACAAACTAAAAAAACACCAAATTAGAAAAGAACTGTGTATTACGCTCATAAGGGCATAACTTATACCTCTTCTTCTTGGGAGGCAAAATCTATTAGCTGGACAGTTGATATACAACAGGTTGAGATCTTTAGAAATTAAGAGGCTTTTATTTCTTTGGTGAGCAATGACTCCATGAAAGCAACATCTGACTCCCAAACAGAACTTTCAAAGAACTTCCACTGTGCAGGCTGATGAGGGAGACCCCAAATTGAACCACAAAACAAAAAAAAATCCTAAAAGCATCATGGAAATCTGCCACTCTATAAGCATTTGGGTTTTATTAGTGCTCCCACCAAAACAAAAGCAGCAGCAAGAACGCAGTGATTCCTGTTTCGCCATGTGGCTGTTCAGTGCGTACCAGCCATCCAGGCAGCACTGGTGAACCTAGTGGTCCAGCCCCGACACGTGCTGCTGATGTGCTTACTGAGTAGGGGAGGGAAGTGGATTCTGAGATGGGAGCTGAGGTCTGAAGCTGGGGCACAGAAGAGGTTTTTATGGGAGCCAGATCACAGGGAACGTGCTGGCCAGCAAGTCTTGCCGTGTCAGGGTGGGGTTGGTTTGTAACACGGAATACTTAGAGTATCAGTCATGCTTAGTGCTGCTACTTTCCTTCCTTATCACTGTACAAGAAAACTGAACAAAGATGTGTTTTTGTTTTATGCTTTTTTACATAAAATATTATCGTTATTAGTAAAGAAACATGCCTAGTTCTGGAAGCAGGGATCAGCACTTCAAGCTGACATTGGTATGCTCAACTCATTCCACTTTATCAAGCTGGTCCCCAAGAGAGCTCAAAATGTGCTGGTTGTGTTCCAGTGTTGTAAGAGTAGAGTTATCAGCTACAGCTCATGTTTCAGACTGTGTTTCATATTCCAGACTTTGCAGGTATGGGTTTTTAAGTGGCTTGAATAAAAAGATTCTCTGCTGAGTCTTTCTGTTGCATTTAACCCATAATCAAGCCAATATTCTGAAGGGAGACTTGCTGGTCTATTACTATTACTCTACTCAAAAAAAACCCCATTCTTCAGTGCTAACTTAAAGTGACCTTTTGTCACTATCTTTTCAGTTCTATCGTTGTTTTTATATTTGGGAATTATTAGGAAATAATTTAAATTCTTTAGATACATCTGGCCTTGGATAAATGGCCTCATCTACTGCTGAAATATTCCTTATGACTTCAGTCTGTTTTTGGATTATGGCCAACTTAAGTATTCTGCAGAAAAAAAATGTTTAATTCAGATGTTATCTCATTTTGACTGATTTCCACCAATGCTTTTTATAGTTTACAACACTTTCAACAGCAAGACATCGGTGTTCTTTTGTGTTTTGGTTTTTGTTTTGTTCAAAAATATCTCTTTCAGTGCAGATAACTCTTTAATTCTCTATCTTAGGAGCAGTGGCCAGTACGGAAGTGAAGCAGAAACTTCAAGAATTCCTATTAAGTAAATCAGCAACAAAAGACTCTCCAGCAAATGGAAAGAATCATTCCATGAGCCGCCACCCCAAGCTCTGGTACACGTATGTTCAGTGTTCAGCTGTTTCCTCGCCTTATTACTAAAACTGCATGTCAGCTTGCTGTTCCAGCAGGGATATTGCAAGTCTGCCTTCAGAGGAGGTAGAAGTTCAGTCAGAAAGTTAGAAAAAAAGCTAGAAGTACAATATTTTTGGTAGACCTGAAGTGTAGTTCTGATCGATCTGGCAGGGTATTAGCTGAGAGCCACACAGAATCAGGTGGTGTCAGGAACTGGTATAAACTTAACTACTTCGTCTCCTGAGTTCACTATCGTAAGTTTTCCAAATATACCTGCTGATTTGCCAGGTCTATTAAATTTTTGCACTTAGCCCAACTTCATGGCTGATTGATTTTGGATCGAGCAAAGAATTTGTTTCTTCTTGAAGATGTTCTGGGTTCTAGTGCAGTCATTGGTATAGTATAACTAACAAGGATTCGGAGGAGGCTGGTAGGTCACTTTTACTTTTCTTATTTTAATGGATTTCAGTATTCAAAAGTGTGTTCTGATGATGCCTTGCTCTTGACAAGAATCTACTTAGAACACTGAAACTAGTGTTTCAGTAATAGCTTTATTAATGTTCTCAGGGTTTACAGACTTACTGCCTTTTTGCCTTCTGTATTGCAACAGGCACATTTTTATCAAGCAATCCTACAAACTGAACTCTGGCTGCGTTTCTGAAAGATTTCAGTGTGACCCTCAAATTGACCTGTAATAGGACAAACAAAAAATATATGTAGATTTTGATCTAATGCTTGCTCTTAATTCTTGAAAAGAGTTATTGAAGGCCTGCCCTTGGATTTTCCATTCTGAGCTAATCACAGCCTTGTGGTAACATGATTTAATATATGCTTACATTGTTTATAGTGGAGATATATTACCTAATAATTTCTTCCAAATACTGTGCAAGATTCTCTGGAGCATGTAAGATTTTTGGCCTAGTGGTGTGAGGTTAGCTCTGAGCCTTCAGATGAGTAAGAACTAGGAGCTCTGTGAAGGGATGTGTTTTACTACACAAGGGAAAGTAGTACTTCATCTCACATTAGTGCCTCTCTTTGACAGAGGTATATTATAATTTGATTAGCCCATACTGTATTGGAAAGAGACAGGGAGAGATTCTACAAGAAGCCAAATAAAGTAATGTGTAGGTAAATGCAGAGTTTGAAAGTTTCCCTCCTTTCTCCTGCTTCCTCTACCAAATAAAAAAGACACAACTGTCTCTGGGCCAAATGATGCTTTTTTTTTTTTTTTTTTTTTTAAATGTAAAGTTTCCATTTTTAATAAAATTCTTCCCACAATATTTCTTATGTTTAGCTGTCAGAAATAGCTCTTTAGTTTGGAACTTCTCTGCTGACATAAATGTTACATGTTTTGTCATGATACAGTCACAAACCCTACCAACTGAACCTGAAGGTTTCAGCTTCCTTGTCCACTCCTGACTAAACTGTGTTGTTTCAAGAGATGATAGGAGCTTAGTATTTTGAATTAGTTTTGTACAAGCACCCCTTCCCTGAAAAGCCCCTTGACTTCTTCGAGAAAAGGCTGGATCAGTGTACTTCTATTTCTACGTAATAAACAGGATTCAATCAAATGGCTTTTGCTGTGCTTCAGCTGGTTCATATTAAAATGCAACTATCTGAAATGGTCAATTCCCCAGTCTGGTGACAGATCCTGTCTGTAGGTCAACATGACTCTTATCCTATGTGACTTTTATAATAAGTGCAAAAAGCACATTCTTGGGAATCCCGAGGAGTTCCATAACTTACTGTAAAAGTGAAATTGGTTACATGAGCCTGTGGTTTGTGCACACTTAGAGAGGCAAGAACATAAACACAGCTGAGACATGTGTACAGCATGTGTGGATAGTTACTGCTGGTCACCTCAGTGACTGCTAATTTGTGTGTGACCTCTCTGTGCCTGCTGCAGGGCTGCCCACCATACCTCACTGGATCAAAGCTCTCCACCCCTGAGCGGGGCCTCGCCACCGTACAAATACACTTTGCCAGGAGCACAAGATGCCAAGGATGATTTTCCACTTCGTAAAACGGGTGAGTTAGAGTAAGTTTATCCAAACCCCTTGCCCAGCAATTCTCCCACCTGTTAACAACGGGGCTGTCCATCAGTAGGCCCTTTCAGGATGATTCCCAGGGCAAGTTCAGAGATCTCTGTCTTTGCCAGGTTAGATTGACCATATGATGTCAAAAGCCAGTATTTCCCAATGCTAACAGCTAGAGCAATCTTCAATCCTGATAACCTTGTTTTCTAAACAGACTGCCATTTCAGGGAGCCTTTATGGTATAATTTTCTTTTTCTGCAAGTTATTATATTACTTCTTTGTTTAATAGCTCTTTCTTTTCCATGGAAGATACAGTAGCTATTTTCACACTGTAGGCTGCTTTTAGACAACATTCTTGTGGATATTTTCAGGAGAATTCATGGAAAGCAGAGAAGGTGGGTTAATGGAATATTTTGTGAATTTGGATGCCAAAGTCTGTGTGCATATGTGCATTAACATACATATGGCCATGTTTATGTGTGTGTCTTAAATTCTTCATGTAGGAGTGTGCGTTTAATATTTTAAAAGAAAATACTCATTTGAACTTTTCAGAATATTTTAAAGCGTTTAGCAACTGAGCCTTATGTCTTGACAGCAGGTGAACTGTAGACTTGACGCGCTCTGCAGCATGAAGAATGCTAGAGGGATGGTGGTAGAGTCCGTGTGGCTGCTGTCTCGGGCCCTTCTTGCAGTGACCGTTATCCAAGAATGCAGGGAGACACTAAGAGGGGAAAGGGAAAAAGAAAAGAAAACATTAGATCTCTTATTGCCTCAGCCTGCTGTTGAGTGATACAGTTACATTCAGAGAGAAGGGTTGGCCCCCAACTGTGCTAACTGCCTTTGAATGTGATTCAGCCACTGGGAGATTGAAAACTTAACAGCAAAACTGGTACTGACTTGAAAAGAAGTGGTGTTTGGAGCCAGTATATATTCCGAAAGAAAATCCAGTCTGCATCTAATACTTCAGGATAGATTCTCTAGGCTCATATTATATCCCCAAATATTTCCAGAGGAATGAAAAAATGAAAGGCGAACTGCTAAGTTATTCCAGCGGATTTTTTTCCATAAGACTTTTATACAATATGGTGTCATTATAAAAAGATTCTATAACATAATGTGCAGGCTGTTCTATCGCAATACACCTTTCTGCAGCTTTCTGCTTAATACCATGGTACAAGTTACATTTTTTCTCTCAATAAGCTAACGCCTTAATTTTTAAAAACGAAAGGATACGCCCTTCATCTTCTTAATGTTGTGAGTTCATCTACATTTTTTTGAAATGTAGGTTTTAATTTTTCCCTCATGTTTACATATCTTAAATATTATGATTGATATTTATGATGTGTCACACTGTTGATCTGTAAAACAAAACATTTTCAAACATTGTAACAGTAAAGTTCTCTTGCAGCTGCTAATACTTTTATATCTCTGTGGGGGTTTCAAAATATTCCTTAATTCAATTCCCATTGTCTGCATAAGAGGACTATAATATAATTAAATCCAGATGTTTTCTATATGTTATTCCAAATATTTGGGCATGCAATGCATCAGTTACAAAATTGAACAAAGGACATGATGACTCTCTGAAAAGATGTCTGCAGAATAAATAGACAAATAGTAATATAGTCATTAGCGTAACTGTTTTTATGACATGAGCAATAATTAATGTTTTTATATAGTGATTCCGATAAGCAAATAGAAATGAAGTGTACAACATGTTGCGTGTTAGCAAGGGACTGTACTTGATAGCGCTCTGCGTCAGTGAAAATAGTAACCCTGTTAAATATCCTGTTTACACATTCGGTCTCTCTCATGCTAGAGTGGTAATTCCAGCCTTCAGCAATATCCCCACAAAGGGTCCAATGATTATTCACCAGGTTGAGAGTAAAAGCAACAGGAACCAAATCGACACAAGTCAAATGACCTTAATCTGATCTGGGTGGTTACAGGGCCATCCTCCAGGCAGAGGGGACATTGTGGAGCCTCCGTCATCCTCATGGGACCTCACTGCACAAAGATGTCCCACGAACACTCATCCTTAGGGACAGGCTGCAAGCCTGCAGAAATCTGACCTTTGCCACAAGGGTGAACCTCTTTTCCTTCCCTTTGGGCTATGAATGCTTATCGCCACTGGCTCCTGGCAAGCCCGCTGTGACGCTGGACCTGTGTGAAACCAGCAATTCATATGAAAGTAAACCTTACATTCCTTTTGGCCTAGAGAAAAGAATACCTATGGAAGACTTCAAACACAGTTTTGCTTTGCTTCTCATTTCTGTTTCCCATTTTCATAACATAAAGCATGTAAATGGCTTTTCCAAATCTAATATGATGCCCTTGGAAGATTATTCTGATTGGATCGGTTGCTTTAAGATCAGATTTAATGGGAAGCAAAATTGAATGATTTGCTTCTGACATCTTGATGTGTTTTTCAGTACTAAGGGAACACCAAGTGTCACAAAGGAATTGTAAATCTTGACTTGTTCTTTCTTACTTTCTTTTTCAGTAATCTATTTAATCTTCACTTAATTAGTCCTAAAGTGGCCTCTCCTTATTAATATTTTTAAAATGAATTCAAATAGACCATGGTAAAGAGAAAATACTCCACACAGCTTCTACTGTTA
Source organism: Rhynchotus rufescens (assembly GCA_032273925.1). Taxonomy (NCBI): domain Eukaryota; kingdom Metazoa; phylum Chordata; class Aves; order Tinamiformes; family Tinamidae; genus Rhynchotus; species Rhynchotus rufescens. The sequence goes on along the minus strand of JAVCKT010024367.1, from coordinate 14,710 downwards.
CTCTTAGAGCATCTCGAGTAACGCGATACACAGCTACCTAGGGAAATGCTCAGAGCCTTGCTGTTTGTGTGCTTAAAGTTAGGCACCAGGGTCAACATATTAATGCAGTGGCGGTGGTTCCTGCTCACCTCCCTCAGCCTTGTGGATCAGAGCTTTCCTTAGGAGCCGCAGCAGACCTTGTCAGCACGAGGCCTCACGCAGCTCGGCTGCGCGGAGCGCTGGGACTCTCCTCGGGGCGAGAGGCCAGGGTAGGCAGCTCTTTGCACAGCTGCATTCAGATGCTCTGTGTTGACAGACTTTCAAAAGGCGCAGAGCAAAGGGAGCTATTGCTTCACTGGACGGAGAAATATACCATGAGGAGAAGCTGTACATCTGTAGTGGAGAGCACAACTTGGCCTAAATAACGCAAGAGTGGATTTTAAAAGTGCCCTAGACCTCGCCGTGGATACCCGTTATAACGTGTGAGGTTTGTGCAACGTGCCCAAAAGCCTGAGCTGCACATGGCTCATTAATTTTCAATGAGACTCCTGCTTCAAAATTACCCAGAGAGGTTTGGAAATTCCTCCTGGTTACTGTACACTTTTGAATCTTGTACTGACCGTTGCAAGAACTCTAATGGGAGCTGTGTGCTTTTGGAAACCTGATCATGTAATATGAGGTACTTTTGATTGCTGATGTCCGTAATTCTGTATCTATCTGGGAAAATATCTGTTTCATGAGGCTGCTATAAAATTGAAAAAAAAAATGTATTAAACCACATGGGTTTCATAGGACAGGAGGCTTTCTCAAAGAAAACGTTTTTTACCTTGTTGAAATAAATGCAGAAATGTTCTGGCAAAGGGCCAAAATGTTTGCATTTCTTGAATCTGTAACATTTCATTTTCTGTGTGCTAGTGTTGATGCAAACCAGCAAAAGCCAGTAAATTCCAATAAAGGTTAACTCTCTCACTGAAGCTGTATGCTTTTTAAAAATCTTCCTATAGATGGAATTTCTGCATTTTTTTCTCATATTTTGGCTTTTGTTGGAAGAAATGCCTTGGGATGTCAGTATGTCAAGTATAAACTTTTTCTTTCATGAGTTTAGCACAATCACAATAGAATGATGATGTCGATCAGTATTTCCACTTATTTTGATTTCATGCCAGTTGGCTCTTTCTTTGCTCATGGACTCGTAAGCTTACAACTTGCTTTTTGTTTGGAGATCAAGCAGGATGGTACTATTTGAGAACTTACTTCCCAAACATGGGAAGAATGTGCAATGGAAACATGTCAAGGCTGTTTCAAGTAGTGCAAGATATGTGCTTGAAGGGGGGAAATTATGTAATTTCATACAGGGCAAAAAAAAAAAGAGGAGATGAAGGATTGTTTAATATTGTGATGAAAGAGAGGAAGGAGGCTGTGCTGCATAACTGTGAAGATCACTTTGTAAAAATTGCACCAGGTTAACCTGATTAGGCAGTAGAATAACAGCATAGCTCTTGTGTAATGGGAGTGAAAGATTTCTGAATGAAAACTCAGCAAATGTAATTTTTTTTTCAAAGATATTAATTAGAATATTTCCTTACCATCATTCTTTCTGCACTCAGTGACTCACTAATCTACTGGAGCAGTTGAAACTGAGAATAAAAACATTTTGTGTGTGAAAGTTTTTCTCCCCTTCCCTTCCGTGACCCATATGCCATTTAATTCCATTTCTGTCTACATTTTCTAGGAAAACACTCAAAAACACTCTCCTGAGAAGTAACAGTGTATGAAAAAACTGAATTGCTGTTGGTATTGAATGAGAAAAGTTACTTAAGAAGATCACAAATCCTCTATTCTGTCAGCCAAAATGAAGAACTCAAACTCAGTAAAAGAGATGCTTTGGTTTTCTAGTTTATAAGTTTTCTAGTTCCTAGCTTCAAACAAGCACAATAAATAGGAGAGGCATTTTAGTTATCAAAGCAGGAAAGAGAGCAAGCATGATACAGCTAACACTTCATACCATTTTGTTAAGAGGTGCTAAACGTTCCTGTTCCTCACAGTCATTGATTGCTCAGGTTTATGAACAATCTTGGCTAAATTGGAGTGGATGATTTACCCAAAGGAAATCACCAATGCTTGTCACAGAACTTGAAAAGAATAATAATAATAACAATAGTTAAAGAGAGGTTTCATTATTCCCAGTCCCTTTTCTTCAAGACTTCTCATTCAATATAGCAACTAATTACCAGGTAGACTTTTTAGCCTTCTTGAATTCACCATCAATAAGTTGAGAGGGCCCAGTTAGTAGTAAGACTGTTGAGAAAGAGAAGAGACTTTCACTTGTAATTAAAGAATGAATCTGAAGCAAACTGATGTTAACAACTTCTTCCGGATTTATGTAATGAGCAGACAAAAGTAGAGTTCAGCCCACTGGAGCCCAATAGCTTTGAAGAAACATAATACTGTTGTAGCTACTGTGCCAGGCTGCAGTCATCTTGGTTCCATTAGTGCTGTGTAGCTTGTAGGCTCAGGGTGAGAATGAATGCAGTGTCACTCCAACTTAGCTTGGATGAGAGGGAAAATGGTTTTAGATTAGCTTAAAACCAAACAAGAATGACTGCTAGGGTAGGTCTGGTGACAAGGTTTGGTTGATTTAGTCTGCAGTAGTATGCCAAGGCAAAAGCTTCTGTGGCCTGCACCAGGATTCAACAGGAGTCATCATTAGGATGATTCTCATGAAGACTATCATGATCTTTCCATCACTGCAGGGTTATTTCTCTAATGTATTCTACTTAACACTTTTAATTTCAAGAAGCCAAGCTGTTATTCTTGAATGATTATTTTTACTTAATTGCAAGGTGGTCTAATTCAGGGTGGTCTGGACTTTGTTTCTTTTTTTTTTTTCTTTTTGCTTCTAGAGTCTTAACATAAAGCCCACTACTCCTATTTACTTCACCATTATCTTGTCAAATAATTATTCTAGTGTGTTACGTACTAAACCATCTTGATCACTGGTGTGCCCACATTTAAACTACTTATGCAGTCTTAATCTAAATGCTATCTTAATCTTTATTCTTCTTTTATTTGCTTGTATTTAGCCAAAATTATATTACAAACTTCATGTGTTTTGTGGCTGCTAATTTTACACCTCAGGCGTATGCAAACTTTGGATGTTTTTAATTTCATAAATTACCAAGCAGCTTGCATACATTTTTTTGGTAAGGAACTAAATACTGGACTCCTTTTTTACACTTGAAGGGAATTGACCTTATATAAGAAGCACAGAGTAGTCTTAATATATTAGGAATTTCAAGACTGCAGTGTCTATTGATCATGAAGTCAAATGGTTTTAATGGGCATTTGAAACTCACTGCCTTCTGTATAAGTTTCAAAATAGTGTATATAAAATCTGACACTCTTTGAAGTCAGTGGCAAACGCTCCTGTTGGATTTGTATGAGACAGCTGTATTACGGGCAAGGACAGTTGAAAACTTCTGGAAAAGTAAACAAGAACATCTAAAACATGGCAAAAAGAGAAACAGACAAAGAAATGAAAAGTGGAAATCACATGGTAACAGATGATCTAAAATAGAGTGTGTTGGTTAGTAAAGACTGCACTTCTCCAAACTCCTGCAAAACATAGTTTCACTGAAAAATCTGTTCAAACCCACAATTCTAATTAAAGGTTTTAGCTGCCAAATAACATGTTCTGGCTAAAGCCAAATAAGTATTACAGAGCCATTCATGAACAACGGCATATGCTTTGTACTTTGCTTTTGATTTTCTCATGGGAAAGTAATATAAATGAGAGTGATACCTCCCTGTTGGCTTTGACTGTTAGAAATGCAAAGCATGCTGAAATTGTACATAATTCTCTTCCAAAGGAAAGGAAATAGCATTTCAATGGTTTTCCTCAGTGTCTCGTTGAGTTATGGTGGTGCACAATTATTCCTGTTAAATTACTCTACCAGATGGAAGGTTACATTGTATATTTAGCTAATTAAGTTGTAGAGCACTAGATTTGCATCTCAGAGCATGAAGAATCTCTCTAAAAGTAATATGTTTTGGTTGAGCTTTGCTGTAAAGATGCAGTATCAATGTCTAATTAAGGCTTTAAACAAGTGAGGTTATTTCCTCACTTCACTTAACATGAAGAGACTTTTTACAAAGAAGTCAGCAATGGCTGTGCAAGTTACACAAACGAGTTTTAAAAACCAAAACAATTTTTGGGCCAAATTTAGTTTCCATTGCCTTCACTGGAGCTGCGCCATCCTATCCTTGAGCTGAATTTGGCCCAGACTACCCATTTATTAGGAAAGTAAGATGTACTGCTTTTTGATTTTTCAGTTTTCTTGACATCCTGAACTGTTAAAGCAGAGTCTCTATATGCTACTACTCTGCATTACCTTTAAGCAGCTTGAAACAGTACGTTTCAGCCATCTATACCTGTCTAGCTATCATCTAGAGTGAAATAGATGTCCTCTCAGATGGTGTTTAATCATGAATTTTCGGGTGGTTTCAGTTGGTGAAATAGCACATTATAATTTGTTGCCTGCCATCAATGACTTATCACTGTTGGATATTTTCCTAGATTAAAATCCCTGGGATTTAATCACCCTCCTAACTAATTTCTTCTTGCACAGGGCTTGGGGAAATGAACATAATTATTCTATAAAACATAAATCATATATTAAGGGGTCAATCTGTGGCCCTGCAAAAGCCTGGACTGCTGGGGATCGTCTTTGGCATTTCTTCATCAGAGAAAGTAATTTGCTGGTGTGAAAGTAATCATTCAATGAATAATGGAAGTTATAGGCTGAAAGGTGGAATTTGCTCTTTTTGAAGAAAGTATATTACTGTGTTGCCATTATTATCTTCCCAACTGAAAATGATCTGATGTGTTGGACCAGAAGTGGGGACAAAAATAACCAGTGAAGACATATCCAGAATGACTGCTAGTCACAGATGTATAAATTTAATTCTTACATCTCAAATGGGGGATATTCTCTATTAAATTACGACTTTCATCATTATCCTTCCTGTCTACAGCTCCTTAGAACTAAAATGCGATTTAGGTCGTATTGAATGCTATGAAGTGCACAAAAACAACAGAATTTGGAGATAAAAGAGGAGATAAGAATTAGTATTAAAATATCCTTGTTCTTCTTTCTATATTTCAAGACTTTTTGCCAAAACTTCACATAAAAGGGCATTAAGATGGTATGTGACATAGCAATCATATGCCATTGCTTCAGCAGACCTGAAACACAATGAAGACTCTACTTCACGTGGATTTAGATAGCCCAGTGAAACTGTAGCCCAATTAAAGGGAAAAGATAGTGGGCTTTCTGCTAGTGCAGTCATATCGGCAAGCTTGTGCACATGCAAAGAGATATTTCTGCTGAGCAGAAACTGGTAAGAATACTCTCAAGAGTGGCCTGATAGGTAATACAAGTGACACACATGATGAGATATCAAAAGGAAATATATAGATCAGTTTTCTGTGAAAAAAAAAAATATATAGCTACCTAATTCTGGCTAAGAGCAAGTAGTTCACTGAGTAATTCCTGCACATAATTCAATGAAGCATGCCTAAAGAGAAAATGTTATTGGCATGGGTATTAAAACTGAAATTTTGTGTTTCTATATTCACAGCAATGCATTAAGAGAAAAGTTAAATATTTAAAGTGGCTTCAGGGAGTATTTCATTTTTCAACCTTCTTCAGGCAATCAATGAAAAACTGCTAATCTTGTTAAAATTACATCCTGAGCCTAAAGACTGTTGAAGGGCTGAGGGATCCCTTCTAATCTAATTATTTTACTATGTATTTCACTAAACCTCTTATTTAGGGAATGAATATTTACCTTAGTCAGAGTAAACAGAGCATTCTACCTTTCACAGAACTAAAAGCAAAGGTCGGAAGGGTTTCACATGTGACTAGCATTCCCCTTAAAGCAAATGGCAGTACAGGAAACAGTTTCTGTATATGCTGAAAACACATTAGATGATGCAAGCCAGGTAAACCATGCATCCTCATCCTATACAGCTGTATCTGGTGCTCCTTCCTTGATGGGACCACCCAATGGTCAGGACTAGTGATATGGATGTTCTGTATAGCTCCTGGAAGAATTTTTGAGGAATTGGCACAAATGGCTTTCAGTCTTATAAATCTAATTTAAAAGTCTTTGAGAAGAGGTATTTTAGATTAACAGAACTTAAAAGTCCTTGAACCTACAGAACTGTGCTGCGTGCAGGTATCTTCTAGTCCATCAACCCATAGCCTATGTTGCCCATGTTCAGTATATTCAGATAGATGAAGGGGTCTAAAATAGTCTGTGGTTGCCTGCAGGAAATCAGAGCAGAAGTCAGAAGCTCCAAGAAGAGCAGAGGCTATTTGCATGTCTGCTAGAGCCTCATGCAACCAGAGGAAGGACTGTGCAACTTTCAGAGATCTCTCACAAGGACAAGTTTGGTGGCAGCTCCCATAAAGCAGGGGAAAGGGAGCAGGAAGCCACATTGGTTCCTGACCTATGTACTGTCACAGAATTACAGAATCGCAGAATGGCTGAGGTTGGAAGGGACCTCTAGAGATCATCTAGTCCAACCTCTCTGCTCAGGCAGGGACACCTAAAGCACGGGGCACAGGGGCTCATTCAGGCAAGCCTGAAAGATCTCTAGAGAAGGAGACTCCACCACCTAGCTGGGCAGCCTGTTCAGAATCTCTTACTATGCCTATCTAGAGCTTCTGAATTTGCTTGGATTCATATTTTTGGTGAAGAAGCCTAGACTATCTCTGTAGAGATATCTTGTCTCTTTTGTACTGCCTATATCACTGAGAGGTGAATCTGGGAAAAACTGGTCCTTTTTTTCTGATGGATGTTGGAATGGCTATTTCTCCCTAGCTAAACACCCTCAGCCTGCCTTCTTAGGAATCTCACCTATGCCTCTTATGACTGTTTTTCTTTGTACAGTAATGGGGTGGTATTTGACCTCATTCAGGTCAAATGGAGATTTTCTTAGATCCTCATTATCATTAGATTCTCTTAATCTGCAGAGCTGTTGCTGCATAGACAGGAGGCCCAGCCAGCTTTTGTGTATGTGCATCGCCTTCGTGACTGGGAGACCACGGAATGGGCCAGGAACCCACTTGTGCTATGCAATAAAAACAACAAAAAGAGGATGTCTTCATCTCTTCAATTTTATATACTCAGAGCCCTATCTGTGTGGGGACACCCACAACAAGAATACAAAAAAAAAAGCACATATACCCAAATAAAAGAATTCATTGACTATGTAGTTTCCTTTCTTGAGGCTTATAAGATAGAAGGTAGGAAAATAGCAGAAAAAGCTCTTTGGATAACTTTTGTGTAGTATACAATATTGAACGTAGGCAAATCATTTTAATATATGACTCTTCACAGTTTAAAAAAAGTGACATTAAAAAAAGAAAAGAAAAAGAAAAAGAAAAAGAAAAAGAAAAAGAAAAAGAAAAAGAAAAAGAAAAAGAAAAAGAAAAAGAAAAAGGAAGCAGAATGCCAGAGTAAATAACTTCTAGATTATGAAGTCTTTATTTCATAGTCATATCTGTTGACTTAAATACATTGCTGAAGTCCGTGTTATTATTTGAAAGTTATCTTAGTGATAAAAGTTGGTGTCTGGGCAACAGGGAGAAATCCTCATGTCTCTTTCTTAATCATGCAAGAGGTGGCAAATCTTGAAAATATTCAGAATTTGCCTATGTTGCTTGTTCTGCTTTTGGAATCCTCTTAGCCAATTTAGGATCACATCTACTGCCCCACAGGCTTTTAAAGACAGCCTACAGCTAATAAAAAGAAATGCTTTCACTTCAGAGCCCTTCTAAGCCTGGACAAAAGCTCACTTTCTGTTCTTCAGGTTTCCTATATATAGCCTGAAAATGAAGACCTGCTCACTACACACCATCTCCCACCCCCCATTTCCTGTCTGGCTTGTTAAATGCTGATTTGAAGTTGGCACACGTTTTTCTCATTCAAAAGTGGTACTGTGTTCCAGGAGCATCGGAAAGTAGCACATTATTATCTTTAACATTCCCTACATTTGTATGTCCCTTTCCCATGGAGAAATACAGTAGAGAGTATTTCTGTCCATTGTTCTTAATTATCTCTGTGTATTTAATAAGAAGAAACAGTGAAACAAAGCCTTGTCACAAAAGCTCAGCTCATTTGGGAGCAGTTTTGCCACAGGCAATATTCTTTAGTGCGAGTAATGCTGCAAATTGTTAATGATTAAGCAAAATGTAGTATATGTCATAGTGATTTCACTGTATGATTTTGCTGTCTCTCATGCTTGCTTCTCCATATCATGTTACTCAGGAGAGAATAGTTCTCTTTCACCAGTGATGATGATGAGGATGAAATAATATGTATGTATGTGCAAGGCTGCATATCTTACTATTTTTAATAATATGACCACTAATCTCTTCCCTGCTATGTGAAGCAGGCAAGTTGATGATAAAATTCATACAGACATATTTCTTCTTTATGTAGAAACAAGATTACCAATTTCTTAGAACTGCAGGTCATGCCAAAGAGTTAGGTAACTGATCCATTGCACGGTTTATGATATTTTCTGTTGTCTTTTAATCTAATAAGATGTTTGATGTACAGAAAGTCAGTCACATGTATTCATTATCTTGCTGAATCACTATCTTGGTTTATGGTTGAATCATAGCATAGAATAATAGCCTAGATGGAGGCCTTTTTGATTGTCCCTAGTATTAATGTAGTGCAAAAAAGGTTAATTCTTAAGGAGATTTATCCGTTTATTCTGTTCTGCAGTAAAACAGTGATAGAAGTTTAGAACTCAGTAGTTCTTTGGTATTATCTCCCCTTATGATACTCCTGTTCTGTACAACAAATCTGTTTGGGTGGTTCCTGTAGTCACCCTTGTCGATTGGCTTTGAGAAACTGAGCAAAGGCATTCATAATGTATAGTAAAAATATCCACAGAAGGAGTTAACGCAAAATGGTTATTCTGAGTGATACCCACTGTATATCATTTCCAAGAACCATTAGCTAAAGTATCAAATCAGATTAATTATAATATTTTTTCACTGCAACTAAGGTTTTTCAAATGCACTTCAGATTTTAGGAGGACAATATAATTTGGACAACATTTCAAGAAATTTATTTTCTATCCTTTTTTTCATGTATTTCAGCATTCAAATGATTAAAATCATTTGAATGCAATCACATATATCAGCAATGATCTTTGGAGAGGTGTGTATCTATCTGTCCATCCATACATCCACATATAATTTTAATTCACAGCTCTATCCTTGAAGCTTAAATTACTTAATTTTGCCTTATTAACTATTAGAAGAGTGCTGACAGTTAGCAAAGTTATTACTGTCTCCATGTGGAAGTGTACTGAGGTATATAGAATTGCTTAGGTAATGCATGCCAGTTGCAGTCAACAATAATTCTGCTTTAACTTCAGTGGGACAGGTTGAAATACCTAGCCATATACCAAGTCAGTGCCTCAGCCACTAACTGGTATCAAGAAACCATTCTACACTTTGCCCTTTGAAGTAGATGTCTTCAAATTTGATAGATTTATTTAATACATTGAAATCTGATTTTTTACTTCCAGCCATCAAGCCCTAGCTGGTATCATGTTAGCATCTGGCAGTGTCTTATGGGAGACATTTCAAGAAGGCCAGTACTTGTACACTTATAAACCTTGGCTTTGCCTTTTATCAGGAGTTTTTTATTTTATATTTTTAAACTCACTCTTCTCCAGGCCTTTTCATTTTAAAATTGATTATTTCCATTTTAAAATGATACTTCATCTTTCATGCAACAGCTGTCTTCTCAGCTGGCTCATAAATTCAGACATTAACATCAAAGTGCTTTCTCTGTTTATATGATTGATTGGGTTGCAGAATGTGATGGGAATGTGGTAAAAATAGAAAGGCAATCTCTGCGACTGAGCATGAAACACATTTCATATAGAAGAGCCACTCTCCAGTGAATATTACAGAGGATTTGTATCACATTAGTCTGTCAGGGGCGTGGAAATCTCCTAAATTTTAAGCATACGGTACAAAGTGATTCAGCACGATAGGTGACTATCTTTTCTTCTAAATGTCATCATACTTGGATTATATCTATACTGACCATTGGTCACAGTGATAGTAGTAACTAATGAAATGGAAATTTCTTGTTAATATCTTTATTATTAAAGATTTCCAGTATTTTATAGCCTGTACGTCTTTCACTGAAATGTGCTCAAGACATAGGACCGTTTGCCAAGAGCCAGTATGTAACAAAGGCAAGTGAATGACTGCAGATGGGAAAAGCTTGGAGGTAACAGAATATTTAGCATCACTCTGAGCAGGGGAGCAATTCCTTTCCTCTGCTGTAAACATTTCTAGTGTCCCTGTTCCTCAGGGAACAAGTGGGACAGCAGGAAACAAACGTGTTGATATTACCAACCAGGCAACAATTGTGGTGAGAAGAGTGTTGAATAATTATCTCAAAGCAACCAATGGTAAAATGTTGAATGGATGGAAGATTGAATTTATTTTGTTTTCTTCTAATTCTTGCTCCTTTTGGGAGCTCCTTTATGCATATGCTTAGGAGAGAGAACTGATCCCAGTTTCCAGTTGTCTCTGTTTTGAAATATCGCACAGCCAAGTCTCAGTTCCAGAAAGAGAAATATAAACAAATTCAGTATTCCACAATTATCTTCCACTAGCTCTTAGCAGTCTATCTGATAGCAAGTTTATTTATAAGAGCAGATAACTGGGCACATGAAACATTTTATCATGCTAAAAATACCACAAAATAAAAAGCACAGCAGAGCCTCATCTCTGATGTTCACATGATGAAAAGACTGTGTCCATTTAGGAAAGAGAGGTGGAACTTGCCCAAGGTGCATTAAATATAATCCTAGGTTTTCTGGGAATCAATCCTACTTCTTCCTTTTCAGAGCATATATTTTTCTGCGTAAATGTTCTTTGGACACTGCAATAAATCTAGTTGTTTGGTATGTTATTCAGAAAACATTGAAGTTCTGGGCCTAAAATTGCTGACCAAAAAATGTTCTGCCAGCAGATCTTGTCATAATTTATATTTCTAAGAGAAATCAAAAGGCAGCAATGGAGACTTCTTTCTATTTCTGGCATCAGACCATAATCCGATTATAACGTTGTGTTCCAAAAGTTTAACATCAAAGTTTTCACCTACAGGAGATATAAAATGATGCAGAACAAAGCTTTAATTAACCTCTAATATTAATGAGGAAATGAACTGCTAATAGTCATAGTACCTACTGTTGCATTCTAAGAAAAGATGCAGTACTGATACTTGGGCAGTGAAATAGAATGAGAAGAAAAATGAATAAATGGCTATTTCTTTAGAGTGCAAAAGAAGTTTATCTAATGACTTATTAATGAAATGCTTATTTACCTTCTTCAGCAGAAAAACTGAAAATTTTTGATTTACTGTCAGCTCCTTGAACTGAAGAGGAATATGTGAAGAATGATAAATGTTTAGAGACAGATAAAAGGACAAATCAACACTAGCTTAGTAGACATGCAGGCCTTACTGACTCTTAGTGAGTTTTGTGCTGTTGATTTTCTCAAATATTTTTTAGAATGTGCTCTTCATACCTTACCTTCACATACTTAAATCCATGTAATATTATAAAGCACAATAAGAATCCCAGATTGTTAGACACCTGATAAAAAATATTTTTCTTTGAAGTCAAGGAATTACAGTACAAAATAGAATGTCCTGTCTCACAGATTTAACTCGGGTTGGGAATAGAGACATTGTGACAATACAAGTTCATTATGAACCTGTTTTTTGAAGGGGAAGGAGAATCAGGAAAGGATGAAATGGGGGTAAGGTCGAAAGTAAAAATAGTACAAAACTTAGAAACTGTCCAGCCCCTTCCTTTCTCAACTATTCCTCAATCTAGAATGGAAATGTATTAAGGGCAGCAGGAAAGCTGTAAAGGACAGGTAGGAAAAATTCTGCTTTTGAGCTCTCTGTGGATCTCATTAAGTTCTATAAGGAGGAGCCTATAGGCCAGTGGTGTCTGGGTGAAGCAATACTTTGATTTGTAATCATTTGTTTTCTTTGTTTCCAGCTTCAGAGCCAAATTTGAAGGTACGTTCAAGATTAAAACAAAAAGTGACAGAAAGGAGAAGCAGTCCTTTACTCAGAAGGAAGGATGGAAATGTTGTCAGTTCATTCAAGAAGAGACTCTTTGAAGTGACAGGTAATTAAAACTGGAAAAAAAAAGTCCATGTCAATTGCAACTGCTACCTGAAATGCATGGAACAACTCCAGAAATGGTATATTGGCATTGAAATTGTTTCTTAACCTTGCTGTTAGCCATTATTTTTCTGCTATTGGAAAGGGAACTGGATTAAATAAATGATTAAATATAAATCTGTAGCTTTTTACAACTTATTAAAAAAACCATTGTTTGAAAATCATGTCCTTAAGCCAGTTTGGAAACAATCATTTTACAACAGAAGGTACAGGAACAAATTAATGGTAACCTATCAGCAAAGCACATTGAAGGAGAAAGTGAACAGTCTCATCTCCTAATTTGTTTATTGTGTAAATTGCAAAAATTTAGAGTCTTGCATCTCTCACTTTTTCTCTAGAGGGGAGAATGCAAATGCAAAAAGCAGGTGCAAAAATGCTTATGTGATAGGCCTTTGGTTAATCCAGAATCTTTTTGAGATCGTATAATTTGATCCTGTCATTCTGGGGTTCTTTGTTTGTTTGTTGGTGTCTTTTTTAAAAAATGAAGCCATCAGATAGTGTCGTTAGTAATTGAATCTGAATTTTTAGAATGCAAAAATAGGCACTATATATATGGCAGATTAAAAAGGAAAATTTTTTTATGAGGCAGTATTTTTTTGCCCTTGCACTAGAAAAAAGTGTTAGGGCAATTAACAGTAGATACCAAGGCATTCTGTTACTTGTTGGTATCAATGTATAGAGTGGTGACTCATATCATGTAGATTATTTTGCAGAATTAACACACTTCACCACAGCTACCAACCATCCTGAAATCACCTTGTTTTAGTGCCTAGAAATAGAAAGCTGACAAGGCTGTATCCATTTATTTGAAATAAAAGAGCATTTACAGTATTTGGCCTGATTCTGATAAAGCATGGTATGAATTTACACCAGAATTTAGTAGTTTCATGCTTCAAGTGCTATTGCAGTCAGACCATATGTGTATTCCACTAGCAGAAACTAGTCTGTTAGAGGTATATCTGGATTCACTTGGAGTTAGGCTACAGCAAGGTGGAGATACAGCACAACATAAGCAAATTAACTTTGGTGTCCTCATAGATGCAATTCTCACAACACGCTTTCATAGTATGTCAGATGTAAAACTGAGACAAAGGTATGATTGTAAGCATCAAAGTAACTAAATAAGATATTTTCTCTATAAATTATTTCCAGATTAGGGCTTTTTACAATTAATTTATTTAAATTCTCTGAAACTCTTCTGAGCTTCTTGATCTCCTCCTTTAATTGTGACAGATTTTTTGTATTCTATAGACCTGCAAGTAAGATATGAAATATTTATCCCTGGAGCTTTTTTCTGAAGTTGTTGCTAGAGCAGAAACCTCAAAGTAAAGGACATGAGTGTTTTACTTATGTTTGTGTCAATAATACTGAGCCTTGCTGCCTGCCATTATTATTATTATGATCTGTTATATGACATTTTATAGTTTTCATAATCAAGGCTTAGCAAACATTTAATCAATTATTTTATTTTGTTGAAGCATTACTGTCTAAAATGTTTTTTCTTTTTTTTTCCTTTTAACGGAAAATAGCACTTAAGTAAATGCATACTTATCTAAGAACTGCTATTACAATTCTTCAAAAGCTGAGAAAAAGATGCATAGTTTGTATTTCTATTCTTCTGGTGAAATCAGTGAGAAGTCAGTGCAGGAAATTTCCCTGACCAGTCAGTATATTTGGATACTGATTCACGTTAGTAAATTGAAGCCAGCTCTGGCAGGAAGTGGCAGCAGGTCCAAGAAGCTCCTAGGAAATCTCATGCTAATTTCAGTGGAAGTGAGGACTTTATTAAATTTATCCACATACAGAATTTTCATTTTAATAGGTATAGGATTAAAACAGTTTAATATAACAGCACACAGTTAGCTCATACTACTTTCCTTTACTTTAGACAAAATTTGGGAATTTTTAATCAAGATAATTCACAACCTTTAAAATTTTGGTATTTGCAACAAAGATGTAGTGAAAGTTGTGTGTCTTATCCTTATTACTTGCACAAGGTACTTTGCAAATGAAGGTTAGTTTACAGCAGACTAGTCCAGCCCCTTTCCAAACAGTAAGGGCAGGCTGTAGGCCTCATGAATTGATGGCATGTTATCATGACCTTTGCAAGCTGGCTATCTCTGTCATTTTGATCTCTTACAGAAGCAGGGCACTATGTGATTAGAAAGAAAAGATTTTCTTCTCTATCGATTTTATGTTCAAAGCTGTATCTCTGCCTGCTACTGAGTATCACACAATCTGTGTGGGAGATTAAAAAAAAAATCACTCTTTGTGAAGGGAAAACAACAGGGTATCATTCTTTGTAATTACTGTAAAAAAAAAAGGAAAAGGAAAAGGAAAAGGAAAAGGAAAAGGAAAGGAAAGGAAAGGAAAGGAAAGGAAAGGAAAGGAAAGGAAAGGAAAGGAAAGGAAAGGAAAGGAA